>WSXT02027450.1:0-25637 GCA_011762715.2 Neuroterus valhalla | reverse complement strand
CACTCATGGTTATATTCCTCTATATAAATTTAGTTATATGTGTATTGTTGTGTTGTGATGTGTGGGGGGGTGGGGGGGGGGCGGGGGGGGGCGGGGGCTCGAGACGGCATCCTCTTCCATTTTCTGGATCCGCGCCTGAATGATTTTTCGATAAGAGAAAACGTTCGAAAGAATCCAGAGTGAAGATAGTTGACTGTCTTTCAATATGTATTTTGATGTTATGTTGTTGACTAGGGTAGAGAATTTAGATATATTTTTTATTCATTTATACAAGATGACTGAATTGATGCCAACGCATTCCAAAACAAATTGAAGTTGTTTTGGAAATTTATTTATCTCAAATGTCTGAAGTTCCATATTATTGATTCCTAAATTTTAACAAGCAATATGTCAATAAACTAAAGGAAACAGAATATCCTTGTCATGAAATGTAAACCTGGCTTGGATAGAAGTACAGCTTTTTAATGAAAAGTATGTATTGTCTATAAGTGAAGTAATCAATAGATGGAAGGAGTTAATTGGAAAAGGGGACGTTTTCCGAAAATTAATTTTCATCAATACTGTACTGGAGTGTTCGTTAGAGTATTATTGAACAGGTTTTTTTAATTGCTACCATTAATTTGCGCTGGAACAACCTGGGATGCAATATCGCGAATTCGGATATTAGATGCATTCACGGCCTCGTGAAATATCGATTGTCCCACTTGTTAATTCGAGTATAAAACCTGACACTTCATTCGATAACGGCAAATGCCATTCACCTTATGATCTTACCGGATATCTATAGATTTAATGACAGCAGGACGCCCTACATTCAAAGAAAAGATAACGTTTTATCTTGACCAAGAAAAAAAGCGTAGAACAAGTTACTTGAGCGGAATTCAAACCAACCACACAGTCCGCTCTCAGTAGAAAATCAAAAATTCAACTCCTTGAACAGTACAGAACAAAATTTAAGGAAGGCCAATCCTTGAGGGTAAAATCTTCGCAGGAGCAGTGTATGAGTAAAATCTATATCTAATTGAGTCTTATAGAAAATTACCAGGAGTTTACTCAAATAATATAATACTAAGAACTGAACAATCCTACATCTTTATTCATAAGAATTTTGAGATTTCCAATCAACAAAGGTTCATATTCAATTCAGAGAGGCAAGAGCCTCATTAAACGGAAAGATAAAACGGATAAAACGGCTGACAAATAAAGCGTTCGGGAACAAATCGATAATCCATTCTCGGTCCTTAATGAGTCTAGAAAATCATTCCCCATCCCTAGGATCGAAAATAATGCATCTATTCTCCTCTTTGGCCAGAGTTTTCTGCAAAAAGGAATAAAAATTTGTTTTTGGTAAATACGTAACGGGTGAAAAGTTCCATACAATGAGGGAAAATCCTCAAGATTTTCCTTCAGAGGATCTGAAGATGCGCATCTGGAAATAGAGAAAAAGGGAAGGATGAAGACGAATCGGACAATACGAATCCCAGAGATCAATACATCCATTTTGGAGGTGATAGGAGTCAAGATATATTTCATAAATTCAAATCTCCCGCCATCGAGATAGCGGAAAATAGGTAATTTAAAAACAATGATCCAATACACCAAATCCAAATGCTAATCCAAGGATCCTTATCTCTCAATCTTAGTTCAAAACTTCCTCTCTTTGAAAATTTCTCGCTTATTGTTCCTTGAAGTTGAATGATAGAAAACCGGATTTTCCACCATGCATCCCTCAAATTATTATACCTTCTATCATTATCGACTGTCGAATTCGGAAACGTGGACACTACTTAGAGAGAAAGTTTTCTCAGCAAAACACGAACTTTTCTCGTATTGAATCTATTTTGAGTGAGTTTCTTTCGAACTTTTCACTCTCCTGTTCAAATGTATTATTCAGGAATATATCCCCTATTCTCAGGGGATTCGCTGATGGCATTGAAGTCAGAAATAGACTTGGAGAAAATAAGAAATAGAAAAAGTCTTTTGAATATCTTTTGGGGATTCGTTTGCTCCTATACTTGCGATTCTCGTGCAAATGCCTACAAAATAGAATGACCTCTAAATTTGAGCTCAATCGGTTGATATTAACCCATCGCCCCAGGCATTCCAGTTTTTCCATAAGATTGACATCAACATCCAACAAGGGCGGTACTACAAATCATTGAGGAATTCGTCACAAAATATCTTGTTTGAAAATTAAGTTGGATATTTATAGAAAATCATTCAGAAAGCTCATGAAGTTCCATATCAAATGAATGCTATTTGAGATATTTTCGCCAATCTCAAGTTATGCACCTCGACTTCAGCTGGTTTACAATCCAGACAAATTGTGGGAACAAATTTGAAATTCACAGGATAAACTCTTCAAATCTTATCTCCAATTTAGGACAATAACAATTTCCAGAACTTCATTGGTTTTTGAGATATGACTAAAAATGTCTATAGTAAATAGGCAATCAGCATGCTCAGTAAGGAAGCATGCCTTGGTATTATTTTATTCCATGATGAGTTATTTTTATTCAAAAAGGAGCGAGAATTTACAGAGGGTCTAGGGACTGTTTGGCAGACTAGTGTGCCTCGCGCTGATTGGTTTCATTATTACAAGTGTTTCTTCAAGATAGTATCTCTATATATAGATATCAAGTATTATATATACAGAAGACTTCCGTTTAGCTGAACTTTCGTTTAGCTAAACTCCCATTTACCTGAACGCTTCCACGCTAATTTATCTGAACTCGAGCGGCCCTCTCTATCACCAACTGACGGTAGCAACCAATAAGAAGTCATCTCTAGAAACACCCATGCGGAGAGGGACAGTGGTACGAATTTCTCTCGAGTTCAGCTAAACGAATGTATACGTCGCGTAGCGGCTCAGCTAAACGCCATCTTGCTAGTCTGACACACTGTCGTTAGACCCTCTATACGCGAGTTGAGACGCCAGCGCTATCCCTCATCATTCGAGTTCACTGAGTTGGAGTGAAATTCGTCTATTGCAAAGACAAGTTCAACAGACGAAAGGTAGATCTTCTTGAAACAGGTTGCGGTTCTTGGAATGGCTTACGCGCCCGAGCCTGAGTTACTTTTTCGAAGCAATAACGTTTCTAGGATTATTCCACCATTATTTTTTGCATCCCTAAAGTATCGACATTGTAGCAGTAACGCTTGCAAGAACTATTTCTAATCCTAATCCAACGATTTATAAAGCTTCTATGAAGTAACAACTTTCGGAACTTGAGTTCCCTATTATCCTATGCAACTTGTTGCCAGAAAATTGCGGAACAAGTTCTTGAACATGCCAAAAGCTCAGTAGCGTTTATAAAGTAACAATTTTTGAAAGTTCAATTTTTCACCATTCTGTGCAACTTAAGTATCGCTATAATCAGTGATGGCTCTATAGCAGTTCGAGGCGTTCCATCGAATAGGGCGCCATAAAATGTAGAGAGGATGGGGGGGGGAGAATAAAGGAATAAGTGAGACGTAAACAAGTAGCACTCGTATGGGGCGCATTTTTCACCTTCGAACAGGGCGCTGATAATATTGCAACCGGGACTGGCTATTGTAATAGCAACGTTAGAAATAGATTTGCTTTTATTATAAAGACAGCATCAGCATTCTGTAGCGCCGTTTGGGTTTATTCACCTGGTGTAAAATGACGATCCGAAATTCATGAGCTGCTTTCTACTAATTGGTGTCGAATAAGTTGTAGAATATTCGCAATACTCTGAGCTACTTTAGTAAAGACTCATAGGCATAAAAGACGTTAAAAACTAATTTTTGTTACCAATTCCACCTCTGGTAATGATCCTAGGGAAAAACATCAAATAGGTTTGTGCACAATTTCGATTGGGATTCCCACCGGAATCTGCATCCGAAAGTCTTCAAAGAGCTGTTTTGAGAATAGCTCCTCGAAACATCAACAAGGGTGTACATTGATAATAGTGTTGTATCAGAAACTATTTAGCTCCAGCAAAAAAAAAAAACGTGCTCAATCGATGATGCTACTGAATCCGATAATTCATCTTCTTCTTATCCATAGAATTCGTAACCCATTACTTGACTTAGATAAATTATGGACATGTATTATATCAAAAATTTGGCTCACCGTTCATAGAGTGAAGCTCCGTTTGACTCTTGAAATGTACTGTCGAGAGAGCCAGTTCTCCAGTATCAGCCGCAGCTTGTAACAATAGTTGTTGGTGATGATGATGATTCCTCGTTGAACTTCTGTGATGATGAACACTGTTTAGAACGATGTTACTTGAAGTCCTACTCAAAGCTTTTCTTTGTCGCACTGCTTCTTTGTAAATTTTACAATACATAATTATCATAACTAGTCCTGGTATCCAAAACGACACACACGAACTAATGATCGCATATGTCCGATTCACGACGAAATCACACCTCTGAAAATGAGAAGATTCCATTTTACAATTACTATTAAATTGATCTACTACGTTTTGGGAAATAAAACTTAATTGATCTGAAATGGATTTTCTTATTAATTCCTTCTAGCCTTATTGATGTCTTTCTGATCGGATTAAGAGGGTACAATAAGTTTCCTGTCTAGCTCACTCATCACTCTTTCCTCGTGGATGGTTTAACTCAAGCTCGAGGAAAATTATAATTAGCTAGCTTCTTCGTCAAAGAGTTTCTCTATAAGTTTGTTTATCGTTTGACAAAAAGGAATTACAATTTTTAATTTAATTCTTGGATTTGTGTACATGCGTAATAGATGTCTCAATCAACTAGCAAACGGCGAAAAAATAAGCAAAGAATGGAAATCAAGCCTTGATTTTATATTTACAACCAGATTTTCTTCCACACCAGTGATCGAGTAGCTGGAACGACAGACCCTACAAAAAAAGCGTCGGGAAAGAACTCCCAAGAACCAAAAAATCATTGTAGTAAGGGAAAATTTTCAAATTAGAAAATCTTAATATTGATTAAACTAAATCAGAATGCTTAGGTTGAGGAAGTATTAACAGGTTTCATAATAACTTTCTGAATATCAATTGAGGGTTGAAAATTAATTCTTTCCTGTAGAGGCATAAGTGAGACACTTATGCTTCAGGAATTTCTCAACAGTGGATTCGGAATTGAGGAAAAGCGTCTTGTCCTACGACTGAAATGAAGGAATACAGAAGATTTCCGTTTGGCTGAACCGCTACGCGACGTAAACATTCGTTTAGCTAATTGGTTGCTACTATCAGTTGGGGGTAGGGGGGCCGCTCGAGTTCAGCTAAACGAGCGTGGAACGCTCAAGTAAATGGAAGTTCAGCCAAACGAGAGTTCAACTAAATGGGAGTCTTCTGTACACCTTTTTGTTTCTTCCTCTACTAGGAGATTTTGTTCTGCTTAATGACATTTATTTTCCGAAAATCTAACAGTTTTATCCCGCCAGTTCTTTTGTTTCTAGGCCCGCAAAGATCCTGATGATGTTTCCCTTTTCTAGAAGTGTGATTCTACGTCAATATCAGTTTCAAATGAAGGTCTACATGATACCAGTTGCGTTCTCTGGTTGTGGGTGTAGGGTATTACTAAGGATTCCTGCTGGATCAAATTACGAAACCGAAGAAGCAATGACAGACAATAGTTTAGATGTGATTCCGAAAGAAAATCCGTCAAAGCGTAAATAACCGTGCTGGAGGCTAATTCGCACCAAGAAGTGGTCTTATAAACAGTGCTTTTAGGATATAAGGTCAAGCTTTAGTATATTGAGACCTTAACTTCACGCGCAGGATTCTATGGAGGCGAACTGTACTTTCTCCTGGTTATTTGTAGGAATACAATATAGTTCTATTGATTAGAGATAATGTAGATGATGCGAGAAGGGCATTAGAAGAGCTGATATCTGGAAAAGAGCACAGATAAATTGAACAAGGAGATCAAAGGATTTGATCTGTAGGCAACCTCAAGTGGTCCAAATGAGTACTCAGGGACTTAAACAAGTGAAGATAAATTTCGCTCCCGCTCAAGGAAGAGTACAAGAGAGCTTCCTGCGAGCCCATCGGGGTCTGCGCTTTTGAGAAGGCGGCGCCTCAAAAGCTCGAATTTTGGATTCACGGAGGTGGAACCGCAGTAGACATGGAACAAAAATTATTTTCGCGTTCTTTACTTTGTTTCGATAATATTTTGCCTGATTTGGTATCGATTTCATCCTAGCAAGGCTTAAAAGATGAATTCCTTATTATTCTCTACTACCTAAGTAGCATTTTATCTTTTGTTCTTCCTGTGATATGCCAGGTTGTATGCTTAAGATCAGTCACTTTGTGCAGAGTTCTATCACCTCCTTTCTAAATGAAGACTATTTTTGCGAAACTTCATTTGTAAAGTGTTTTCTTACTATCCGATAATTTCTATGATCTCGTGAGTTACATTAAATAACATTAATATTTCATCTGTAGCACTCACCTCTGGATTTTCCGCTATTTCTTCCAGATGCTCATCTGTGGAATACCAGCCCATAAAGATTGGAAAAAAGCTGATAAGCGCTGGAAGCACCCAAGTGCAGCCCAACATGCATCCGACCGTCCCTTCCCTCATAATAACAGTGTATTCGAGAGGACTAACAATTGCATAATATCTGTCGACACTAATGCAGCAAAGATGCAAAATAGATGCTGTTGAAAAGTAGACGTCCAGAGAACACCAAACATCGCACATGAATCTTCCAAAGAGCCATCTTCCTCCAGACAGTTCCACCGAGGCATTAAAGGTCATCGCACAAACAGCCACTAGAAGATCAGCAGCTGCGAGACTGACTACATAGCAATTAGTCACAACTCTTAGCCTCCGATGTCGATGAACACTCGCGATCACCTAGGGAAATCAAGTAAGAAGTTAAAAATGAGAGCAAGAGATGGAATTTAACTAGGGCTGTTAGCTACGAATTCTTCTTCGGCTTTAGTTGACCTCTGTTTTTATGATATCAAAACTTGAGCACTTAAGCTGAGCGCCCTCCATGTTCAAGAGGGGGTGTCAAGTGCGGACCACGCTCAACCTGAATCCTATAAGCTTGATATCTCGGGGATCAGGTCCGTTGGATCAAAAGGAGACATACGCAACTAATGGACTGGGATCTGCTCTAGTTATGTAGAAATTGTAGAGCTCCAGTCGATTGGAATTTCATTCTTAGGTATTACATTTATTTCAATTCACTAACCAATGCATTTCCAAGAATTGCCGCTGTGATGATGGTTCCCATTATGATTCCTTTTACGACCACCACGAAGAGGTTCACATTTTCTGGGAGGTTTTCCACGGTTGGATTTTCTGCTGGGACTGATGTGACATTGGTCGCGGTGCCATTTGTTGCGTTTCCTGATGTTGGGAGTGGATCCAGTCTGATCGGTAAAGTCGTTGTCACCGCAGCCATGACATTCAACATTGTCCGATTTCCGGAGTTTTCCAGGGGGCCGCAATGTTGGATTCATGTCATTGTATGCAATTCTTCGCCTCCGGATTAAATTATTTGTCAGTAACCATTTCATTTCTCGTGAAATTCAATAATAGTGTTGATGCAGTAGCTGTACTTCCAAATCGGAGTAAATATGAACCGCATTTTGAGGAATGTTGGGGAGAAAGTTGACTCAGGGTAGCTATAGTCTTGTCGCTAGAACGCGATCTAAGGAGTAAAAAATATAAGTGAGCTAGGCCTTTGGGAAATAGGTCTTATACTTCATTCGACTTCGCGCCACTTCCAAGGAATTTATTTTTAGTATATCGGGCACCAGGCGATCTGATCATGGGTAATTATTTCAAAGCATTTCCGTAATGGTAGGGAAAGTCATTTCTATGAATTCTTGGCTTAAAAAATGTGCTTCTGCTGGTTGCCGATACACAACTGAATAATTTTTTGCGATCGTTGGTCCGGAGATGATCCCGAAGGAAAGCCTCCAAGCTGAGGCGCATGAAGTTGTGCTAAAGTCTGCGTGGCTTTTGGACACAACAAAATGATGAGTGCAGAGATGTTTGTGGAGAGATGAGGGTTATGAAAGAGCTGATAGAAAAGCACAAGTCGGAGGTACGATTAAACAAAGGAACATTCGAAGACACTTGAGAGAAGGACGAAAAGACTATAGAGTGATTTTAGGACATAAAAAATAGAATAGGTACGTCTAGAATGTTGCATGAAAATATGTCTCGTTCAATTAAGGGAGGGATAGAAGAAGCGGAGCATGAGCTGCAAATGAAAGTAGGCGTAGCAATCGCTAAGAAGGCAAATGAGACTAGGGCAGAAGTAAGGGGTAAAAACGTGATCAGTGTGGGGGATCAACGGTGGAAGAAGCCAAGGCAGCATTTGCGGCTACTCAAGGGAAGACGGCGAGGAAAGAGCTACGGTGGATACGACCAGCAACAGCGCATGCAGATCAGTGCCAAAGAAGCTGGAGGCTTGAGTTCACGGAGCTGCGTGAAAAAAACCACAGCTTGGACATCTTCAGCCTTCGAATCGAGTGTGTATAGCAGCAACTCAGGAACAGAGACGTCCTTATTAAGATGAAAAGCGAGACAAAGAGCAAGACAAACTAGACCTCTGCCACCAGGGATGTCGTAAGGCACAAACGAGACGTGCGCTATCTTGTTTCTCCCATCCAGGTTAAGGTTTTTTCCCTCGATATGACGAGGGAGGAGTAGGAGATTTGAAAAGCCATAAGAAGACAATTTGACAAGAACGAGGCAGGAGGTAAGAACGTAAGCCGGACGAAGAAGTTCTTCAAGGAAGTCTGAAGGCCTATACGTGGAACTGAGAGAAGAGCTGTTCTCAAGTCATATCCGTCATAACATCTCAAGTTTGGGTAGGCATCCTTTAGAATAACGAAAATAATTGAAAACTGTGATTCGGTACCGGTCAAGGGGGTATGGTCATCTGTCAGTCAGTGTCGGGGGCTGGAATTGGAATTTGAGCTGCAATAGATGCAGCAGAAATGGGGACAGAATAAAAGAGGGCACTGGTATGCCACACTGCTACCTCTGTGCTGCAAATAGAAATTGTCCTGAATCCAACATCTTCCGAACGATACGATTCATGGCGGGAAGTGCAGATAAGAATGGCTCTATAATTTCTTGGCTCAAAAGTTGGTTACAGAGATTCCGTATAAGTAGAACCGTATGTGGAACAATGAAAATGAGTAATGCTTAGGTCGCCCCGTGGCAGGAGTATCCGACAAACCGGGCTCTAGAAATTCGTGGCTTCCAAAGTACGATGGCAACAAAATACATTATTAATGAGTTGAAGTGGAGTCGCCCTATGAAAGGAGGAGCAGGAAAAAAGGCTCTAAAAATTCTTGGTTCTAGAAATGTGGTGGCATCAAAATCCCTTATAATGCAGTAACGGCGATACTTCAAAATAATGAGCTAGGGTTAGATCGCCGCGTGGCAGGGAGAGCAGTCAAGGCCAGCTCCAGAAGTTCTTGGCTCCAGAACTGCGGTGTCAATAAAGTGACTTACGAAACAGGGCTTGGATAATAATTATTAGGTTTCGAATAATATATAAGGTTAAGTCGCCGCATGTTTATTGATTCTCTTTTCAAGTCTTAAAATGATGAACAAGTGGTTGACATAGAATTTGAGCTACTTTTCCGGGAATATATTATACTCCAAAATAAAAGAACAGCTGTCATTGAAAATAATATTACAATTCTCGGCGTATTTGTATTTGAGTTGTAAATATTAGATCATTAATTTTTGCTCAGCTCTGGTCACTCTATTCGGTTTGATCGGGTTAAAAGTTTCCTTGATTATGTAGATAAGAATACATATACAAAGTTTTGATAACGGTATTTTAATGGCCTCGAACATCGTTAATTTTTATCGAATTTATTAATAATTTAGTCATGACTTCCCAATGTCAGGCTATTCTAGTCCAACCCGTTTTCCTTCTTCGTCGACATATCCTCTAATTGACAGTAATAACTGAATCAAACTTTGTATCGCTTCCCACTATGATAACCCATCTCTCATTTTGATGCATGAAAAACATTCAGATTTGTTGTTCCTTTCTAGTCATACAAGATCATTTTTCAAACCGTAGACGAATTTTCAGTCATGAAGAATATTTTTAGTCAAAGAAGAAATTCAAATTCCACCGAACTGTGAAAATATCCAAACCGTCGAAACAAAAAATGAACAATCAAGTTCATGTTAACAAGATAGTTACATCCACGACCCCAGAGAATGACTTTCTAGAAAAATGTTTCAATTTTCGGTAGAATATTTAAATCGTTTATCAAAACTCACATTTTTGTGAAAGAAGATATAAAATTTCTACCAAGCGAGAAAATTGTTCAAGAAAATATTGTTATTCTAATCAATTATTGGTTTTTAGGCAAAAAATACGGATTCAACTAAACACATATTTCTTTTATCGAATATTTCCATGTTCCGTTTCGAAAATCACAAACTGAGGGAGAAACAAATTTTCCACGGAATAGTCGACTTTCAGCTAGCAAAATCAGTTTTTAACCATAGTCAACAATATAATTAAATCTTCAACTACAACAGGGTATATTTAAATTAAACAGTGCCATGTCCAACTAATAATAATGAAATTTATACCGAAAAAAATAAATTTACAAAAAGAGCATTATTTTCATACACATTAGTTGAAATTTTAAAGCATAGTGATTATTCAGTCGAAAAAAAACCATTCAAAATGTTGGACCCCGCAGTCAAAAACAGCATTTTACATACAAAAATGTTTATTTTCTAACAAATTGTTTACCAAAACAGTCGGATTTCTGACTGATGGAGTAACTTGAGAAAATTATTCACCACCAAGCAGTTCCTTTTTTAAATAAAATGTAAAAAATTTTACAGAATAAATAAATATTCAATTCAGAAGAACTAATTTCTAAGAAGAAAATGAATTTTCAACAAAGAGTTAAGTTTACAGAAAAGAGATAAACTTTTAGCGAAATTGCTGAATTCCCGAAAAATCAATCTGATGTTCAACGAAGAAATGAATTGTGAATCAAAGAAGATGAATGCCATGACAGAACCAAAAATAATAATCTAATTTCAGAGGAAAGAGGCTGTGAAGATTCCTTTGAATTTATTTCTACATCTTCCCTACTCTTCTCATTTGTTGATGAAAAAGCCTCTGAATAATTCAAATAATTATGTTCTGTACCTAGTCATATGAATCAAAATAAACGATAACTCCATGCCATGTACCGGTTCACGCTCGACATTCGAGATTCACGGTAACGAGTGTGTCTGACCAAAATTAGCTGGTGTCACAATAGAAATTATCATCACCGATACATAATACATTCCTTATCTTGTAATATGAAATCCTTAGGACTAATCAAAATTTGTGGAATGATCAATCCTAGATTATTATAATTCCCAAATTTCTTGAAAAGCTTGCTTCTCGAAGGAATAGAAAATGATCTCTAAAACAAATGAAAAAAATGGAAAAAATGTTATTTGAGAATCTAGAGGTTCCATATAGAGAAGAAGAAGCAAGGAGCGTTTAGAAGAAGTAAGGAGAAGTAGGGGGGAATCAGCTGAGAAGGGGAAGTAAGTAGAAGTGAGGGTAGATGAGTTGGGAAAGGAAAATGACTTAAGCGCGGAAAGGGAAATGTTTCGTCTGCGCACTACGCACTGAATCGGTCACCTGCTCGGATGTGTGCATGCCTGAATGCTTGTTTTGGGCAGCGTGGCGCGCTAGTGTTGTTTTAATGCATGCCCAAATCTTCATTCGGATAATCCGCCGAGCTTTCGGACAGTTGTTGAACCGTCGTCTCGCTCGGACTTGGGTGGTTCATCCGCCGATCACTCCAGCGCGTGAACGAACGAGTTGACTAGCAGCGCCACCGAGAAAACGAGCATTCAGGCGTGCACGCATCAGAGCAGAAGACAAACTCAGCGTGGAGCGCGCAGACGTACCATTTTCCTCTCCGTGGAGAGGGGGAGTAAGGTAAAATGATTTGTGGAGGCGAAGTGAGGGGAAATAGGAGAAAATATAGATATTGTGGAGCAAAGGGGTGGGGAATATTTGAGGGACTTTATCATAGACCTTATAGGTCACGAAACTACATTTGAAAGATAGTGATCCCACGCAATTGTGGTCAGACACGTTGTGGAGCTTCTCCAACGTCCGGACTCAAGGAAAATCGCCCCGAGAAATGGGCGTAGAAGATAAAAGCTCTACAGGGATTAGTCTCAGCGAATTGAAATAAAGGTTTCATCAATCTGTAAGTTCTTCAAAATAATATGATGGTTGAATTATAAGTTGGTTCAATCGTATGATAATTTAATCATTGTTTCAATCATTTTGCTCTCAGAGCTGCTGGATAAAAAACGAAAAAAAGCGTTTCAAACATTAATCCGCCATTATTTTCTGTGACTTGAATGTCAAATTTATTCTAGGAAAATTAGAAGAATAAATTTGTGTCATTATCACTGCTATTGAACAAATAAGTCTGTATTATAGAATTTTGTAACTTGCATACATAGTTATTATCGATTGAATATTATTTTGATGAGTTTCTTTCAAAAAATTGTTTTATTATATTTTCTAGAAGCGGCGAGTATCTTTTTCGTTGGAAATCTATGGAATCGAAGTAATAAATAAAAGAATGCTCATTGTGCGCGAAAATTTCAGATATGTCGAGATGATTCATTATCGGAAAAACGTGAAAGATGGCATAGAAATGATAAACCACAAAAGAATAAAATCTTTTCTGATAAAGAATCAGAACAGAAATAATTTTTTTCTCTTGTTGTATTTTTCTATAGAAGAGTATTGCTGCAGATTCCAATTAGAGATTAGGGGTTCTCGGGAGTTGAATTAATTTTTTAATGATTGCGAAGTTGAAAATAATTGTATGATAATAATCGAAAGACTAATTATGGCCGATATAAAAGAGTACAAATTGTTCACAAAACAGTTGAATCTTCGAGTAAAAAAAGTAGACTTTCACCAAATTTTCAAACTTTCAGCATTCAGAAATAAATTTTCGAATGATTGAAATGTTGAAATTTTTAATGTTGAGTTTTGGAATTGGAAATTTCATGGTGAATAAAATGAAATTGAGAACATTTGGATAAAATCAAGTTGAATAATAATAAATTAGATTATAATAAATTGAATTAGATTATGATAAATCAAAATTTTCAATTATTTATATTGAATTGGATCCACTTGAATGAAATTAGTTCTGAGAAATTCTACTAGAGTGATGATCAGTTTTTCCTTTTCATTTTTCATTGTCAAATCTTTGAACTGAGAAGATTATAGTTCCATCAAAATATCTGAAAATCAAATATTTTGATTATCAACAAAACAACTGAATTTCCAGCCTTAGTACAGTCGATCTCTCACAAAAAGGCTGTTTTTGGGAAAAATCACCATACAAATTTCTTTTTCGGAAATCGCTATACGAGCATTCAAAAAACCTAACCAGAGAAATCCGGGATCGTTCAGAGGCGGGTTTTTGAGGAAACTTAAAAAGTTTTTCAATTTGATATATTCCGGAAATGGTATGTTTTTGGGAAAATTTGTAAGGAAAAAAATTGTTGGAGGCAATGTTTTCTACAACTTTTCTTATTGGGTTGACATGCTGGAATGGGAAGTAAAAAAAAAAGAAGCGGTTTCTCGCTTTCTGGCAAGTTTCATTGATATTATCAAATAACTGTTTGGTTTTGTAATAAAGTACCAATTGGCATGGTCGAAGCATTTTTTATTTCTACCAAGCCAAGTTTCCATAAAATGATAAACACACGTATTATCCATGTCGCACGCTCCACAAACTATTATTAGAACATTTTTGCACAGCTCGTTTGATATAAAGTTTTCAAAACATTCCTCAATCACGTTCAATACTGAAGTCAGCATAGTTTTGGAAAAAAATGAATTATATCAAATACTGATTTAAAATAACAATTTATCATAATTAGGAATAATTTGAAAGTCCTTCTTACAAAAAAATTATTTCTTCAGTCTGAAGTAATGATTCATCATGTACCTGCACTTACGTCGCCCTCGTCGAAAACAATGGGAAATCTACGGTGACAGGTTTGTCACGCTATTACTCGTGAACAGCAAGTCTGATGAGAAAAGTTTTCGTATGAATTTTGTAGATTTATTTGAGACAAACAACTTTAATATTACCAGTTTTGCGATAAAAATTTTTTTTCTGCGCCGAAAAGCGAGACTCTTTTTTTTTTGGTATTTGAGCGCAATCTATTATTTGCACTTTTCATCGCAGCATGTGGACCCAATTAGTAAAGTTGTAGGAACATTGCTTTAAGCATTTTAGCGATTCACGCAAAAAAATATTTTATGGTTTTTTTTTCACAAAATTTGACAGATTGACTGTACACTACCTAAGATATAAATTTTAGAAATGAAAAGATATTATTTTAAGTTGAAAAAGACAAACTCTAACAAAAGAGCTGGAACCTTCGCTAGAAAGAATAAGTTGAACAGAATATATATTTTTCTTCCTTCTGAAAAAATCTTCAAACGGAATCGTTCAATTTTAAAACAAAGAGCTCAATTTGTAGCCTACAAAGATGAATTTTCTGTCAAGAAGATTGAGTTTCTACTGAAAGAAGTACTTAAAAAAATACGTAGATAATCAAATAGTTCAATCCTCAATCCGTTGGATGGAATCCTAAAGAAAATGGTAATTTCTAACAGAGGAAGATAACTCTTTAGTTATTTTTCAACTACTAAACAAATCATCGAAAAAATAAATGAATTTTTACCTAAAAAACGAATATATTCTAAATAAAAATGTAACAGTTTTATTTTCAGTTAGAAAAATACTTTTTAATGGAAGAATTCAAACTTCTCACGAGTTGAGTCTAGCGGGAAAGGACTAAACAAAATTATTGAAAACATTTTCAACCAAAAATAAAATAGTTTAATTTTGAGATGAAGAAATAAAATTCAGCAAAATGATAAACAAATTTTCAACTAGCAGCCTATTTATTCAATTTATTTGACCTAATTTAAGTGGTAAACCGAAAAAAAATGAATTTTTCAGCAAAAAGATTGATGTTCTACTGGAGAACAAGAATTTGGAACCACATGGTTGAATTCTGAGGCCAAAGAGATAAATTGCTTTCAAAACAGTTCAATTTTCCCTTAAAAAAAATGTATCTTTCCACAAAAATGGCCATTCTTCACGGCCTAGTAAAATATTCGAAACAAATGTTTACTTTCTAGTGAAATACCTAGATTTTCTACCAAAAAAGTTGAATCTTCTATCAAAAATATGTATTTTCAACGAAAAAAGTTAGTTGTTAAAAAAACAGTTCATTCTTTCATCGAATTGTTGAGATATTTCTGGTCAAAGATACGATTCTAAAACCGAGAAAATGAATCTTCAAGAAAGTTCTTACAAGAAATATGAACTTCCAGCAAACACAGGCATTTCTCATAGAAAAGTTGAATGTTTAGGTGAAAAATAAACTATTTGGTCAGTAATACAATTTTTCATGCTATTGCGAATTGATTTCTTCAATTGTATGTTTAACTGTTCCAACTTTTGTAAAAAAAAAACGATATTCTTTCGAAGAAAATTTGGGTATTGTTTTATAATTCATTAATTTTGCAATTCTTGATCTGTTTTGTTGCAGGATGTTTCGAATGAACGTCACGCATTGAAACCAATGTTGGCGTTTCGCGACAAGCATGTATATGTTACTTTTAGTTGACCAGAAAAATTGAAAAACTTGACCGGGGAAAACCGGTAAATGACCGGAAATTTGAAATCGTCTGCCAAATTGCCACCCTGATAAAGTAATAAACAATAATCAGTGATAAATATAATTTTTTAACAAACTCTTGGCACATCTTATTCGGCATTATTAGTGCTCAATCTTTGGAAACAAAATTGATATAAATTTCTTAATCAAATCAGAGACTGGAAGCCTCTTGCATACTAAATCCAATCAGTTAATTTTATTTCGGCTAGGCTGGTTTCAGTTCCGCATATTATGAAACACTGAGAATAAGAAAAATATAGATGTAACAGTAATATCATGATAGTAACAGAAGATTCCAAAAAAGTTTTTGTCATGGTTCAAAAATGATCTTCCATAAATTTCTTTTCTTACAATCATTTGAGGATAACTTGAAAATCCTCAAAAAATGCTGTTCAAAACATGCATACATGTTCGGTTTCTTTTCATTTAACCCGGAGCACCCGTTTCTTTTATTGACCCGGAAAAAAGGAAGAAAAATTAAAAATGGCAACCATTTTCTCAGAATGTTTGAAAACAGATTTTTTCCAAAACTCTACTTTTTATAATAATTATTCTTTTTTGGAAATATGTAATATTTACTCAATTTTCTTTGATTGCTGTTTCGGATAAGCTATTATTTGCTTTTCTCTTAATTCTTGAAAAAAAGGAGAGTTCATGGATTTGTTCTCGAAAATCACTGAAAATCTAAATAGGGTAATATTTTTTTTTTGGTTCAAAATGTTACAAAGTAGAATACTTTGCTCTCTATCTTCTTAAACTTTGATTTTTTCTGATACGATTGATCGAATGAATCAACTCAGTTTTTCTGATTGCAAGCAATTCTTAAGGATTACAAAATATCTTAAGAGATCCAGAAATAGAACTCTCCAATTCAAAGAGTAAAAACCTTTTTTCGATCGACTCCTTCAATAAAACTTTGATAGAAACTTATAGCTCCAATCACTTTGATCCTACGATGGCATTTTTTGGAACAAATGAAAAAGGACAAGGAATAATCCAAGTCAAAATTGTTTATTCAAATACAAGGCAAGAATGAGCAAGCTTGCGAAGTTCCGTTCAAAAAAATAATTATTCCTTGTATTTTTTATTTTTTTCTAAAAATGCGATCGTAAGACCAAAGTTATCGGAACTTCAAACTTCAAAGTTTCATCTTAAGAGATTTCAGAGGATTTCATAAATTATAAGAGGTTTCAGAGAACTTTACGGATTTGGAGAAGAGTTCAGTGGATTTCAAGAACTTCTTTATAGTTTTAGGAAATTTCGTAGGATTTTAAGATATTAGAAAGGACTTCCAATTTCTTTAGGTATATTATCTGAATTTTATAGTTTCTTAAATTTGAAAAGATTTTAAATATATGTTTATTACAAGATTCTTAAAGATATCAGAAGATTTCCGAAGATTTCCTGAATTCCTGAAAGTTTTCAGATCAATTCATAAGATTTCGGAAGATTTTGAAAGATTTTTCGGAAGAATTTTACGAAATTTGAAAAAATTTAAATGGAATTCAAGGAAAAATGTCAATGATTTCAAGGTATTCCTTGAGATGAATTTTCAAGAATTCGGAACCTTTCCAGAAACTTTAGAAGAATTTTAGAGGAGTTCACAAGTTATTAAGACGTTTCAAGAGATTTTGAAGGATCGCAACGATTTCAAAGAATTCCTAAATATAATATTTCTAAAAGATTCCAGATTAGTTGACTAGGTTTCAAAAGATTTTCACCAATTTCACAGGATTTAACGTGATTGATAGATAATAATGCATAGGATTTTGAAAAATTTTGAACTTACTAGGATTCCTGAAAATTTTTAATGGATTAAAAAAATTCCACAAGATTTAATAGATTTAGAGAAACCTGATTCAGAAGGATTTTGTAAGGTTTCTAGATATTTCGAAGGATTTCTCCGAATTACAACAATTCTCAAGAAGTTCTATCAGATAAGAAAAGATTCCAAGGGATTTCCTAGGAATTCTGAATATTAAGATGGAAGATTTCGAGGAAATGGTCAAGATTCCTGGAGAATTGGAATGATTTCTTAAACTTTCAAGAAATTTTGACAGATTTTCTGGATTCCTGGAGATTTCAAAGAGTTTTCCGGAATTTAACAGGATTTTGATGCATTCTGGGAAACGCGATTCTGGAAGATCTTTGGAGATTCCAAATTTCTTAAAAGGATTTCCTCGGAGTTCAAGAGATTTGGAGAGATTTCCTCGAATTCTCAAAGATTCCAAAAGACTGAAGGATTTTCAAAAATTTTGGACAGGAATTTTGAGAGAATCTTCAAGATTCCCAGAAATTTGAAAAAATTTCACGAAAATTAAAGAGAAGATTCTAATGGAACTCAAGAATCTAACAACTATGACAGGATATATATGAAGATTTTAAAGGATTACACGGACTTTCACAACATTTTTATGGATTTCATAGAACTGGATTTCAAGGGATCTTTTGATGGATTCCGAAAGATTTGGAAAAACGTAAGGATTTCTAAGATTTCGAAAAAGGATCATAGAAAAAGAAGCATCCTGTGCAACTTTTGGAAATTTTTAAGTATCGAAGATAATCTTGAGAACTTTCGAAGAAACTTTGAGAGGTTGCAATATATTTGAAGGATTTAATAGATTTTTAGGAATCCTGAAAGATTTCAAGGATTTCCTGAAAATTTGAAGGATTTGACGAAATTTTTTTAAGGTATTTATGAATGTAAGGGATTTCAATCTCAAAAAATTGCGTAAAATTTCCACATATTTCAAAGATTCTTTTAGGACAAGAAATATCCTTACAGATTTCAATGGATTATGAAATATCCCAAAGGACTCCCAAAGATTTTGGAAGATTTCAAAGAACGATTTGAGGAGACCTTCAAAGTTTTCCTGAAATTTCGGAGTATCCAAAGAAAAATGAGGAAAATTTGATTGTATTCCAAAAAATAGCAGTAATTATAAAGTACTCCTGAAAATTTTCGTAGAACTTTATAAGATTCAACTTCATTCTCATGGATATTAAGAAACTCTATTTCGAGCGATCTCTTGAGATTTTCGATTTCCGAAAACATGTAACGATTTTAAGGATTCCAAAGAAGGATGATAGAAAACTTAGGATTTCATGAAAATTTCAAAGATTCCTAAAGATTTAAGGAAATATTACAGGGTCCGTAGAGATTTCGAAAGATTGAAGGGATTTTCACAGATTCAGCAGATTTCAGGCAATTCCACTGAATTTTACAAAATTTCAGAAGATTTTGAAGGAATACGAGGAATTTTAAAAGCATTCAATGAATTCTGAAAGTTTCCAGATGATCCCGAAGGATTTCTCGTAATTTGAAAAAAAGATTTCGTGAGACTTTTTTCGGAAGATTTCTGAAAGCTTTGAAGAGCTTGGGAAATATTTCCAAGAATTTCAACGGATTCGAAATTGTAAGAGATTGCAAATCAATCTGCGACATTTGGAGTATTGTGAGATATTCAGAATAATTTCGCGTAATAATAAAAGAATCTAATGGGTCTGGAAAAATACGATATTAGGGAATTAAATGGGATTCAGAAATATTTGGAAAAAATTTCGCAAAATAACGAGAAATTCTAGGAAATTCTCATGGATTTTAAGACACTGAAGTATGATTTACCTATGATTTTAGAGGATTCTACAATATTTCAGAGAATTGCAGAAAACTTTAGAAATTATGAGGATTTTCATGGATTTGAAAAATTTCCGAAGTTTTCAAACAATTTCTACTGCATTTCAACGATTTTCAGGGAGTCGCTGAATTTCAAAGAACTCTAAAAGATTTCTAAAAAAAATGAGAATGTAAAAATCATCAAACAGCTTTTATACTTCGAAGAATTAGAGAATATTGAAAAATAAGTTAGTTTTTATTATAATTTGCATAAAAATTAGAGAATAAAATATTTTGAAAAATCATTAAAATCATTGAAAGTGAAAAATTCAAAGTCATCGAGAGAAAAATAAATAAAGCTTATATTTCTTCAAAATGAAATGAGAAATTCAGGGTCATCATGAAAAAGAAAAACGGGTCAATTGTTTCTGGAAGTATAAGAACCACGTGACACGCTTTAGTTAGTTCTTCGTTTCTTCTGAAAAAAAATCGATTACTATATTAATAATCAGAATGTATAAAGTGAAGAACATTTTAATCAACTAATTAATTTTTTCAATAATTAGGTAATTGTTTCCCTCGTTAATTCTAAAACACAATTGTTTCTTCTTTCGTCTGAAGTAAAATCATTACTAAATTATTATAAAAAATGTAAACAGAAGAAATATTTCATTGAAAAAGTGACAGAAAGTTTGATTAAAAACAATTTCTTCTCATTGACACGTTCATTTTCTGCTTGATTCAGATTATAAGCATTTACTGATTTATAATAAAAAATAAAGCAGAAAATTTTCAATATGTAACTAAGAAAGTGTTCTTATTAAAATTCTTCCTAAATTCTAAATACGCTTGTTTGTCCCATGTTTTATTTTCTCATTATAAAAAATGCGGGAGAAAAATTTTAGTGGAGAAGCTGGAGGAATGTTTTATCAAGAAAAAAAATTCATTAACATCATTATTTTATGTTATTAACAAGCATGTTTGTGCCACGTCTCACTTAATTACGTTTAATAATATAAACAAAATATTTCAGTCTAGGAACTAGGAGAAGTATTTCAAAGAAACATTGTTTTTTTCTCATCATAAACATGCACGTTCGTGCCTAGTTTTACTGAATTATCTCGAAAAATCTGTGCAAAAAATTTTATTCAAGGAACTTGGCAGATAATTTATCAAGAATAATTTTATTTTTCTTATTATTACGCACATTTGTCATCCAATTCAACACATTGTTTCAAAAACTGTAAACAAAAACTTCTGATTGGCCAACAGAGAGCATTTTATGCATAAACAATTTTTGTTCTGATTAACACGCACGTTCATCCCTCGTTTTAATGAATAATTATGAAAAATCAAAATGAAAAATGTTCATTAAAGGAACTGAGAGAATGTTAAATTAGAGAATAATTTTATTCGTTATTTTAACGCACAGTTGTTCCTCGTTTTGTCTAAAATGGAAGCATTCACTTAGTTGTGGGGGTACGAGCACTTTCTCATTCATGATTCAATTGATTCACGCACAAACGTAAAACAAGTGTGGTGTGGCGATCCATTAAACCCAGTGCCGACGATCAGACTGACTAGAAATACAGAATAGAGAGCTTCAGCTTTCAACGGGGAGGCGCCACGTTCGCGAAAACAAGGGATGGAAGAGCGTGGAAGAAAGAGGGGGAGTGAGAAGGGGTGAGAAAGGAAAAGGAAGAAAGAGAATGAGAATGAGAAAGAGAGGGAGCGAGGCAGTTGAAGAGTTTAAGAGCGATAGCGTGATTTCAGAAGGGTTGTTTTCGGAAGGAAAAGGAGAGAGAAAAGTTGACTAAAAAGAATAATTATATATAGTAATATAGTAATATTATGATGGTCATTTTTCTTTTTCTACTTGCCTTATCAATATTTAAATGATAATAATTTCAATATTGATTTTTTGATTTCATACAAAAAAAGGGTTAAAACCCCAATATTCAAATATTCAATCCACAGAAAAACAGAAATTAACAAAATAATATGAAACAATTAATTGTTAACCATGAACGGACTTGTTCCATTCCAACCTGAGAATATGAATTTCCAAGCATAAAGTTCCTTTTGTAACATCAACAAAAAATTTCAAGAAAGGAAATTAAATTTATGTTCAGAGAGTTAATTATAATAAATTATCTACTCTGGTCGATATTCAAATAATCATTCATTTCAACATTGATCTTCCATATCATCAAAAAAGTGGATTAAAAATCAATTTTCAACCTGAAAATATGAATTTCAAAGCACAATCTTAGTTTTAACTCAAACAAAAAATTTCAAGCAAGGAAATTTAATTCATGTTCAGAGAGTTGAATTCCTATCTAGAACTGAAAAAATAGATTTTTAGACAGAGAAGTTGCATTTGTGACAAGGAGGTGAAGACTTTGAACAGAATAATATAATTTCCAACATATCCATCATCTTCTAAACAAAATAGAAGGAATTTTGTAAAAGGTAACAAAAAGGAGAACTTTCTACAAAACAGTTACATATTTTACTTATTCATATGAGGTTTATACTAAAATCTTTTCTTTAATCAAACATTTGAATTTTCATTTCAATAGTAGAGCTGCCTATGCAGGAAACTGAACGTGGAACCCTAAGAGACAAATGTACAGCCTTAAAGATATGGATGGAAGAGAGGCGAAGAAACATAAAAGATAAAAAGAGAGAGAAGAAGAAGAAGATGAAGAAGAAAGAGAAATGGTGGAAGAAAGGGACAGAATAAAGCAGATGGTCAAGAAAAAAAATGAGAAGAATAATAAAGGGTAAAGAGGAAAAACAGACGTAGAAGAAGGAAGAGAAGAAAAAATGAAAGAAGAAGAAAAAGATGAAGAAGAAGCATGAATAAATAAGAAGTAAGAGTAAGAGAGTCAGGAAGAATAGAAGATGGAGAAAGCAAGAGAAGAGGTATGGACAGGGGGCAGAATAAAGGAAAGATAGGGAAGGGGAGAATAAAAAGTAGCAGACAGAGTATGGTAAAGATGAGGAAAGGCAGAGGAGCAAGGAGAAGAAAACAAGGAGGAAAAGAGAGAGAGAGAGAGAGAGAGGGGGGGGGGGGGGACAGAAAATAGTATTATTTTTAACCCATGTAGAATATCACGAAAAAATATCAATTGTTGACCAAGACTGCAGTGGTTGGATTTTAGAATAAAAAAAATTTATTTCGACAAAAAAAAAAACAATTTTCATATAAAAAGCCAAACTTCCAATCATAGGGATGGATTTTTAACTGAAATCAGTCTTTAAACGAGGAATAATTTCGACAAGGTATTTCAATTGCCGGAATGTGTAATAACTGAATTTCTAACAAAATAGTTGAATTTGAGACTGAAGTAACAAGTCTTCGGAAAAAATTTTCATGCAATTTTCATGAGAAAACGTGAAAATTAATGTTTCAAACGAAGAGAGGAGAAAATCGACCCGAAAATATGAAATTCCAACAAACCATTCCGGACACTAAGAGACAAATTTACAACCTCGAAAATATGGAGGAAAGAGAGGCAGAGTAAAGGAAATAAATAGAATGAGAGAGAAGGTTAAGTCGAAGAAAAAGAAACGGGGAGAGAAAAAGCGGAGAAAAAGGGATAGAAGAAGGGAAATGGAGAAAGAAAAAATGAGGAGGATGAAAATGAGGGAAAGAAGAAAAAGTGATAGGAGTGACAGCAGGAGAAAGAGGAAATAGAGGAAGAGAAAAAGAAAGAGAAAGATGAGAAGGGGAAAAAGAGAGTTAGCAGAAGAGAGGGAAGAGAATTAGGGGGAGAAGAGGAGAAGCAGAGAAGGAGAAAAGGAAGAAGGAAAGGAACAGAATGAGAAAAATGAGGAAAAGAGGAGGAGGATGCGTGGATTCGGTAGGTGAAAGGAAAAAGGAAGGAAGAATGCAAGAAAAGGTGAAGGGCGAGGAGGAGCAAAAGAAGGAGAAGGTGAGGGAGGAGTGAAAGAGGAGAATAACGATGGTATAGAGGATGAGCAGAAAAAGAAGGAGGAAGAGATGTCAGAAGGAAGAGAGGGAGGAAACAAGGAGAAAGGAAGAAGGTGTAAGAGGAAAGTAGAAGGAGAAATAAACGAAGAAGATGAAGAAAAAGAAGAAGGTAAGGAGAAGAAGGAAAAAGATTGAGGCGTAGGAGTAAAAAAACTAGAAACTAGAATTCTGAGAACAATATGCAGGAGGACGAGAAAGTAGAGGGGAAGAGGGGTGAGGAGGAGAAGGAATATGAAAATAAGAAAGAATAGGAGAAGAATAAGGAAATAAAAGGAATGGAGAGACTGATAGGAAAAGGTGTATAGGATGAGGAGGAGGAAGAGGAGGAGGAGGAAGACAAGGAGATGGTTACGAGGAAGGATAATAGAGAATTAGGATGGTATATAAGATAAGCGAAAGAAGAAGGAAGGGAGATGAGAAGAAAAAAGTGAAGGAGAAAGGAAAGGAAGCAAGAAAAAAGAGAAGGGGTATAATGAGAAGAAGGTAAGCGAAAGGGGATGAAGAAACGAAGAGTATAAGAAAGGGGAAGAGTGGAAGAGGATGAAAGTGGGAGATGAGGTAGAGTAAAAGAAAAGGTGGAAGGAAGGAGAATTAGAAAATGAGATAAGGGACTAGGATGAAAAGACAGAAGATAAGGAGCAAAAGGAGGAGGTAAGAGAGAAAAGAGAAAGGATAATGAAAATGGTATAGAAGATGAGCAGGAGAAGTAGAAGAAGAGAACAAGGAGTAAGGGATAAGAGGTAAAAGGAAAGAGATGTGGAAGAAGGAGTGACGAGGGTGTGATAAAGAATAGGCATAGAAAAGAAGGCGGGAAAAGAAGTAGAAGAAGGAGGCAGAGGGAAAGAAAGAGGAAAAAAGGGAGGAGATAGAGAAGGATAAATAATAAACCAGAAGGAAGGGGAGGAGAAGAAGAAGGAGAAGAACAGGAAGAAGAAGGAGAACGAAAAAGGAAAGAAACTAGAGAAAGAGCATAAAAGAGAAGAACAAAGAAATAACCAAATATAGCGCGATCCAAAGATTGAAGAGTGATGTGTAGTTTCCGAAGGGTAAAGGAAAATAAGAGAAAGAGAATGACGGGGAAAAAGAAAAAAAAAAATAGGACAAGAGAAAGAAAATCGAGTTAAAAATTAAAGAGCGATATATTGGTTTCGAAAGGGTTATTGTTGTGGAGGTTTGTTAGTGGAGTGAGGTCAGGGGGTGGGAGAAAGTAGTGAACAAGTACGTGCAAACCTAGTCCAGTCTGTTTCTCGCTGCAATTATCGCAGTAATTGAATCAGAAGAGAGCCAGCGTAAATCAAGCGACTGTACTATTATAATTTTATTCACACGAATATGTGCACGAACTGATATTGTTACTCGAACTGCACTTACAACTTGAAATCGCTTGGAATGCCTATTTCAACTTGATCTTAATTACACGACCTTGATAAAGGATTAGGAAAGTTTTAGTTCATCGGATTTTGTATCTCAACTCGAACTCGGGCCATGACCAAATTTATAAGAATACAATCTTTCAAATTCTATTCTATCCTCAATTTTGAACAGGAAAATTTCAAATCATTTTTGAGTTTCCTGAACTATTACCCAGATAACACCAAACGTCTTGAAAACGTTTTGAGAACGTTTTCTGATAAAAGTTTGAACGTTTGTAAATTTTGATAAAAAAAGCGTTGTCGAAACGTCGGATATTTCCGCACATTTTTGATACTTTGACTGAACAAAACTTTTTATAAACGTTTTGAAAACATTTGGAAAACGTTAGACCAAGCAAAATTTGAGCAGAATACATTGCCAAACGTCTCCAAAACGTTTGCAAGACATTTGTGGAACGTTTGAAAAAAGTTTATCCAACGTTTGTGGAACGTTCGCGAAACGTTTTGAGAAGGTTTAAAGAATGTTCGATCGAAAAATAAAAAAAAAATTTAGCATCTCATATACTTTCGATGGTATTTTGAGCATACGCTTATTCATAATCATAATTTTTCCGTATCGTTTCATACAGACATATGTTTGAAAGTCTTATATATAGTAATCACCATGGTTTCCTGCAACTTGCGAGAAAGATCACGCCATCTATTGGATAGATTTTTTGATCGAACGTTTTCCAAACGCTTATCCAACGTTTGAAGGAGGTTTGTCAAACGTTCACGAAACGTCTAAAGAACTTTTTTTTGAATAAATAATTTCCAATAGAAGGAAAATATTTAGGTTAGACTGGTTAGGAATGATAAAATGCGATGTTTGTGGCTTATAACCAGTATATTTAAATTTGATGTTAAAACGACGACGCGTTTCGATGCAGTA
>WSXT02027439.1:0-13866 GCA_011762715.2 Neuroterus valhalla | reverse complement strand
TTTGCCGAACACCCTATATCGATTTTTTTCCCCCCCCCCCCCCCCCCCCAATCAAACTGTTCAAAAAATATTTTCCAATCTTGGTGCAATGAATATACTGTGCTTAACAGCGATGTCGACAGATACGAGCTAATCATAGAATCTTCGCGTCTGCTTTCAGGTCCTCGGACGAGAAGGGTAAAGAGACCAAGCGACGGCAAGGTAACTGGAACGACACCGGAAGAGAAGAGACCTAGGACGAATTTCAGTGGCGAACAACTGGCTAGGTTAAAAAGAGAATTTGCAGAAAACCGATATCTGACAGAAAGAAGAAGACAACAACTTTCACGAGATTTAGGGCTGAATGAGGCTCAAATAAAAATCTGGTTCCAGAACAAGAGGGCGAAGATCAAAAAGGCAAGTGGACAGAAAAATCCCCTCGCCCTTCAATTGATGGCCCAGGGTCTCTACAATCACTCGACAGTCCCGTTGACCAAAGAGGAGGAAGAACAGGCGGCGGAACTTCAAGCCAAATGAAGACTCTAATTTGCCAACACAATCGGGCTAATAAATTTGACTCGATGAAGAGGAATTCTTACATTACCGGGTCCACAAAGCTCGGCTCAAAGACTGATAACAGATAACGGACGAATTGTCGGAGATCGAAATCGGAACCGAAACTGCCAAGGTTCGAGAGAAACTTTATCCCGAATCGATTCATTGCGCTGCGTTCATCTGAAAAATAAGAAAAACTTAACAAAATTGTGTTAAAGGAGGTTCTAGAAAGGGGGATGTGTGTAGAAAAAGTCTTCCAACAAATTTAGAATGTTGGTTCATTGTAAAACGTAATCATGCCAAAAATACAGAACTTCTATTGTCATTTTCAATATAAAATTGAATGCATAATTCAGTGAATTTTGCTTACTATTGGAGTAACTAAAATTCGGATTTTCCCAATAAATTCATAAAAAACATCCCAAATCATCGACACAATGTTCCAGAAATGTGAATTATAAAGAAACAATGAAAATAGTATAGAGAAATCGGTGATGACAATGTTGAATTGTAAAGACAGTAAACGCGACGAAAGCGTACAGTGCCATTTTGTTACCGTCGGTAACAGGATTCTCTACCACTATTATCTCTTTCTCTCTCCCGCGGATGTTTGTAGAACAAAAAAAAAAGACTCGTCGACGGTCTGGAATGTGCAAAGAATACGCATTGCGTATATGATAATGATGATTTCCGCTAATTTATTGTAAAAATGTAAAATAACCCCAAATGACAGAAGTAATTGCAACGTGCAATAGTTCAATTATACATAGAGAAGTTAATAGAGAAGCCGTTTGTAGGAGAACTTTAAACCGACCTGTACATACCATTCGATTTGTAGCGATATCATCGTTTATAGACTGTTTAAAGTAACTTAGTTATTTATTTACGTATGTATTAAGAGCAGAGGCACGTACATGAAACCACATATGCTTGACCGACAAAAATGAGTGATCGTGTACGTGTAAGATTATTTAAAAGTCGATTAAATACTCTCATTATCAAGCAGCATGGAGTTTTATTCATTGTATTATTCCCTTGAACAGAGAATCTTCACATAATGTGCCAAGCCTTCATTTTTTTTCGAACAAAAAGATACTTCTTTAATTTTAAATGTGTGTTTGAACCTAAAGCATCTGCAATTCTATTTTCTTCTCACATTCTATAATATTTGTTTGCAATTTTTAATCTTCTTACAAACTTCTTTAGTATTTATATTATCTGTATGAAATCTAACAACTCTTTTATGACCATTAGTACAAAATTCAGTTCAATTATAAAAAATTGAGAACTTATCAAAATTCGGATAATCAACTTCTTATAGATTTAACGAAGCAAACCGATGTATAAACTAAATTTCTATAAATACATACGCAGGTTGCAGGTAAGTGCAGTAAAATATCTTTTTATATTTCTCTTTATGCATTGAATGAACGTGTAGTGACTTCAAGCGTCAAGATAATTTCTAATAAGTATAAAAAAGTATCGCTCAAAATATATTAAAACATTAAATTTGAAGCTAAGTATTTATATTATATATAATTATGTTCTATATGATTCTGAATTAATATTTTTAAGTAAAAATATGGAGTCGCTTCCCCTTTCATTTATACCTTCGAGCTCCTAGAAAATGGAATGTAATCTTAATCAAATTTTAAAAACTGGTTCTAATGGAGCACTGATATCTGGAAGTTCTAAGGATTTAAATCATTTTTAAACTTCTTCCAAGTCAGCAAAAATTTCATGCATATTCATGCAAATTTCAAGCCGTCTCAATCGAAAATTCGGTTTTCAATGCCTTCATAGCGGGGTGGAAATCCTGGAAGTAGTATATGATATGTTCATTTTTATATAGAGGGTAATTCTATTCAGATGAATTTTATTAGTATTTTCTAATATAATTATCATTGAATCACATTTTTGCATCTCTAAATGAAACATAATCAAATACAACACAGTATTGTATAATCAATTTTTATATGTTGCACAAATATAATTAATTATTTACGTGTCAAATTTAAGGTTATGAAGACAGGGAACTCATACAAAAAATAATTTCTAATGTTAATTCTTGTTTAACTAATCAATTGCTCAAATGATATCGCAAAAAAATTAACTCGGAAAACTTCATTTATAGAAGCATATTATAAAAATAATCATGCGAGATATTTTTTAAAATATCATTCTTAAGCTGAATCATTTTTGGTTTCGTAATCAGGAAATTCGATTTTTGAACTGTATTTCTAGATTTCACGATTCTTTTATTCAAAGCTGAACCGTTTTTTTGCTTCTCAAGCGGAATTTCGAACATAAAAATAATTCTAAATAACAAATTAACTTAGAAAAGAATTCAAAAACAATAATAACAAAAATATTTTTTGTAATTTTGGATCAAAAGGTTTCAAATGTTTGAAGTAATATAGAGACTTTCGAAATTATACAGTTTCAACATTTTTGTATTTATATTATTTGGAGGGATCCTTGAGTTGAAGATTTTTCAATTTTCAAAACCTTAAATTCGAAAGTTTTGAGGATTTTGAACATCAAAGTACCTATTAACTATGATGCTCTCGAATTTAATGACTTTTGAGTTTGCTTGCCTTGTATAAAACCTTTATAATCTCTTTTTAAGCCAGAATTACTAAAAATGTTTCATTACATTATTCTACAAACTTCTGCATGTACTAAATGAAGTTAAGTAGTTTAAGTTTAAAAGCAAGTTTATAAATTTTACCTATGGGCCTGTAAAACTGTCTGCAGGTACAGTTTTTTGTTATAGTGAACGAAAATAAAAAGAATAGAATATAATCAAAATGCAGAAAGTTTTACAGATTTATTTGAAATCATTTTTTGATAAGACGTATAGATTTTGATTCAATCGTAAAACGCTTTTTGAAAAAAAGTCAATTGAATTTTCCCACTGCACTTTATACGTGATAAAATATGAAGAATACTACAAAAAATAAATTGTTGATCCTACAAAGACCTAATCTAAAAAAAAAGTTTTAGGAAAAAAAAATTATTAGATTCAAAGAAATGATTGTACCTACTAATACGCCAATTCAAGGGAATTGTTTTATCTTATACAAAAGTATGAAATTATTAAAGCAAATTATGAATTATTTCTGTCAGTAAAGTATTAATTAACCAGAAAAACATTGTTGTTGTTTCAGAGAAATAAGAGATTTGTGTTAGAAAACTCGGTATAGTTTAGTGTGAATTCAAATAAATGCAATATTCCTTTCAAACAAATCAATGTCCTGACTCAAGTAAAAGATATTTTTAATCGGACGATTTGGTTCCCAACTTCACAGAGGCGTACTTTAAATTTCAATACAATGAGTTCTTAATACTGTAAATATTTCTTTGGTCCTATGTGCAATATATTGTTAAAAATAAGCATTCAACAGAGATGAGAGAATATTATTTTATTCAAAGAACCTAAATCTCGACCGTATGAAACGAGAGATTTTTATGAAAAACAATAGAAAAAAATAGGGCAGTTAAGGGTCAAACGAATATTCCGTTGGGTCAAATGATTACCTACATTGTTAGAAGAAAATAAATTGATGTAATACATAATAGCAAATGTACGGTTCGTTTACAAGTATTATCAAATGAAAAAGCAATTACAATATTATTGTAAAAATGAAATTTTATGTACAAGGTAAGCAAAAAATGAGAAAATTTTCCTGCCATAGTCACTGTTAACGATAAAAAAAATTGTAGTATCAGACGAGAAATAATAAGATAAATCATCAAACTTACTTTTTATTGAAATTAAGATGCAAATTTGCAACTAACTCATTTCCTGAAGAATTAATTTCTATGTCATGATGTGCCCTTTCCACCTAGCAGCATTTGGCCTGAACTGAAGAATACTGAATTATTTTTTTAGAATTGATAATTTCTCTTATTGCAGTGAATAAATGTTTCTCGAAGCAGATTTCATGAACATTTCATGGAGAAAATTATATTCGCACTGAAATGAATATAATATTAAACCAAATATGCCAAAATGTTGATTAAAAAAAACACGTATTTAACCGTATTCACCGTATTCACATTTTTTTATTTCAGTAAAGTATTTCCTTCGTTCGGAAAAACATTTGAATAAATAGATTAATTGCAGATTCTTCAATCAATAAACGATTCCTTTCAATTGAATGGAATTATATTTTGTTTAAAAAGACATTATTGCATTCAAATAATTTGTTATCTGAAATAATGTCGTTGACCCTCAGCATCTTATAAATAGTTTTTTCTATTCCCTGAATAATTATTTGTCTGAGAAGAGTACCTTTTTTTATAAAAGGAAACAGAATTAATCGATTCTTACACGGATGCATTACTTCATGTTGGCAAGTACTTATAAAAAGAGGTTCAACTTGGCTTCCAAGAAATCATTTCATTGACTTAATATTTTAAACATTTATTGCAAAGAAATGAAGCGTGCTATGCAGCATTGTGTTATACGCTTTTTGTCATAAGAGTTATCTTATGCGTGAATGTAGCCACAAAATCGTCCTTATAGCAAGTGGCGAATAATTCACTGTTGTAGAGCACGTTTCAAATATTTCTTTCCATTGAAGAAATATAATAGAATTTTTTCCAGTAAACGAAGCGATCTTTTCTTCATTCTTCTGATGCAATATGCAGATTTTCTTTCGAAAATAAAAATTGCTTTTGAAAAATAAATTTCTAAATTATCAAGCTGATAACACGAGATACACAAAAATTTCAAGAAGAAAGTTTTACCTTACTAAGAAGGCTACAATGTATCCTTCCATAAATTTTTGATAGAACTGATAGATCTTACAGTAAATAAATTTCTTTTTAAATCTAAAACTGAAACCAATTCAACAATTTCTCCGCGCTGCATATGTTATACAGTTGAACGCACCCAAAAAAGGATGAGAGTAAAGTGAACGCGATTGGCATGCAATTCCTGCAGAATTTGTGTGGTAAAATACTATTGGAAAAAGTACGTAATGAATCGGTTTCTGGAGAATGCGGTGTAAAAGAATCATTATTTGAAAAGGGTGTAACAAAATTTGTTAAGATGGTTCGGTCATGTAGAGAGAATGAATGAAGGTTGTTTACCGAAACAAGTGTATTAAGGTAAAGTGAATGGCAGCGTACTGAGAGAAAGACCAAAAAAGAAATGATTGGAACGAGTGAATGAAAATTTAAAGAGAAAAGAAATGAAAAGTCATAGAAATATAGGAACTTGCATGAAGAGGTGTATGGATGTAGAAGAAGCAAGTAATGCACGCAAGGATAGGGAAGTGTAGCGGACAACTGTTCAGAAGAAGAAGAAGAAGAGAGACAGGAGACACCTGAAATGAAAGATTTTGGATACTGATGTACCCGTGTGAAGAGGATTTCATAGTAGATTTTTAAATGGTTTTTTGAAACTCTTAACGTGGGGTGATTGCGAGAGGGATAGATCAGCGAGCTTTGCGAAGCGTGAGATCCAAAAGAGGCGTATCCAAGCGCTTGAATATTCTTACTACATTACTGTTGTAGCTGAAACAGTTGATCTTTGTAACATGACACATAGTGCCATTTTGATTTTTTCGCTGGTTTTCGAAAATAAGATTCGCGGCAAGAAAGGAACATCAAATTTAAAAGTATTCAAATAACAACTTCCACAGAAGATTGGTGGAAATTTTTTAATTTAAAAATGCACGGGACCTGGAAGTTTAGGTGTGCTACATGTACTTTATAATGGAAGTTAAGGAGTTTCGAACAGAGAAGAGCGCAATATTGAGATTGTACTCGATATGCCTAGCTGTCTGCAGTTCAAAAGGCAATTCACGTAAAATGGAGAATTGGCGGAATAAATCTGCACGTTTCTTCGCGCCCTTTTTTCGCGAAAGGAGGGGAAATTAGGATTGGTGAGGATCGAAAGGAAAGAAGAGCTGGGATGAAAGAGGACGTTACGACTATCGGGGATATAAGCTCTAGGGCGGGTCGATTTGTATTAGGCATTTGGCGCATGCTTCCACGAGTCGAGTCGAGTAGAGTCGAGCAACCCTCATGGAAAATCCCTCTCCCGAACTCGTGATATCAATTGATTTACAGTCGAAAGGTGGCCATCGCTGATACCCACCGGCCACGCCTACGTTATACCAACCCTACTACGTTTATTGCGATACGATCGTGGGTACCTCACACTTCATTTACCCATAACCATCGGGGTTCGCAAGCGGAACTTTAATCTCCGTATAAGACGACATTCGGCTTCCATCCTTCGATCTCAAATCGTCTTACCGAACGCTGCCTGAAATTGAATCCGCCAACGAGCAGTCTATCGAAATTTTGCTAATAGAAAAATCAAGGTATTAAACTTTGATGGGATATTAACGTCCTTGCAACTGCGGTTTCGTGGAGTTTTGTGTCCTTCCCACGCTATGCCGCGATTATTTATTTAACAGATGTTCAAAAATTCTCGCAATAATGTTGTAGTAGGCACACAATACGGTGTGTGGCATAGTTTTGACTTTGCCCTCTAATGATGTTGTCCTTACGCGAAATGTATTTAATTAATCCGCTTTTTGAGCCACTGATATTATCTTACTGACTCTTAGATGTGCTGGTGTTCAGTGCACTTAGCCTGTAGCCGATACTAGAACATACATTGTCTTTACTTCATGCCATTAGCTCGCTTTATTCATAAATCTTAGTTTTATGGGTTGCCTCCAAGTTCCGGTTGAGTAGACAAGCAACGTCGATGACACAGAGTTTTCCACCCTTTTTCTCACGCAACACGATGTTGGATTAAATGGCTCGGATGGAATGATCCGTCTGGATGTCAACATACGAGTATAAGATGTAGCCTTCGTTTTCTAAAACGGGAACTGCAAAGTACGACTACCCCTAGGAAGGCATCCTTTCCGTTCAGAGTCCTAGGTTCAGGGCAAGTTGTTGAAGAACAATGCTTGCTATACAGCATTAGGATTGTGCGTGTACTCTCTCTCTGAGCCAATATGTAACAACCATCAATAATGTGCGTGATGGATTAGTTGGTACTTCCACAAAAATCGGTTCCGGTCAACAACGTCTTGATGTAACACGTGCTTGCGATAGATTTTTGTGCTGATAACCCTGTCCTGCATCGCTATCACAAATCCTCGTGTTCTCAGAAACAGGGTGCCACTTTTCGGCGAAGTATTATGTACCTTAAATCTGTCTCCACTTCAAATTGATACAACCTTTTAGGGTGCTTGTCGTGCATGGCTTTTTGTCTCAATCGCGTTTCTTATTCCTCTATGGTTTCTACCCTGATATTGGAGGCTTCATCAGCAGGACAAGTTAAAAGGGCGTATTATTAAGATATGCTTCACAGGTGGTTTTTGTAGAGCGCAACATCATGCTCGCTGATAAAGTAGTCTTGCAACTGTATAATTTACTATATACACAGTTTCTTGAAACATCAAACGCTTAGACCCCCTCTATGTTGTGGTAGTATACCCTACCAATCATCGAATTATTATGGTGTGAATTATTGCAGCTCATTCAGTAATATCTTCAAACGATCCTTATTTTCGATTTTGAATTTGCATTCACCAATTGTCCTCTAATCAAATAATCGAATGCACTATTCTATATTGACCAAGTACGAGCTCGATGTGAATGTCATTTGAAAACTGACTTATGACATCAAACACTTGCTACAGTTTTTGTTTTGAAATAGCGTACAGCTTTGGGTTACCCACGTACAAGAGATTAGTTGGTTGATGACCAATCTTGTTATCATTTATTTCAAATTCATAAGACATGCTATTTAGTATTTGGCTCGATGGATTCAACGCTGAACAGAACCATCATACACTAGAGAAGTCTTTTTGAAGAAGCTCGTCGAAATTCGAATTGATGCATTTGTCTGTGGTTACTCATGATCAAAATGCTTCATGCTGGTTCCGGAAATTGGGCACCATGCCCAAACATAGGGCTTCCTGGTTACTCGGTCTTCTTAAAACAGCTGAAACGTATGTGTCTGTAATTTTAGCAGGCTCCATCACAGGGTTAGTATTTGCTCTTTCTTCCTCTAGTTGAAACCGCGCAGCATCCAAATCACTTCTCTTGAAATTTCCTCAAACAGCTGACCAGTAGTCAGCCATATCTTCCAATTGAAAAACTCCGGTACCCAGCTGGTGATATAAGTAAGATGGTGTTCCATTGTGGATCTTGCTCTTCAGCAGGGCAAAGACTGTATTTGTAGGCCTTATTCTTTGACCCAACGTTGTAACGACTGCTACATTCGTAAAATAAATGAGAGTTCGCACCTGTCACGCAGTTAATTTTGCATCCGAATGCGAAGTCGAAATCTGATTGTTGAGGTACCCTATTCCTTTTGATGTGGTTCTAGCTGACTCCGTCCTTGTTCTTCATTATCCATTATCCATAGCGTTTTTGGTCTGCTATATCCTGTTCATGTATTCTTGTGGCTGGATACGGGTACTCAAGTAAAGATTGACGAAGGTGTTCTCTTCTCACACTTTGTCTACTGTTCTCTGCCGAGAAAATGAAGGCGGATAACATCTCTGTTCATATGGTGCCTTCATTTCAATCGTCTTCTTATGCGCTGAATCTCTGCTACCGCCTTTAGTAGAATCATGCCATCTTTCCCTGGAGAAATTGGTGGTACTGAATCATAATGAGATTGCGCAGGAACATCAGTAGTGCGATGGTGTTGTATTGCTTTACTAGTCTCTTGATCTTGTGGTGCAGCTTCCTCTAACTGATGTTACTTATCGACGTTTCCCCCTGCCGATTAAACCTCTCGTTTGATCTCCATTGTTCGGTCTTCTAAAATTAGTAGATTATTTCCGACGTCCTTAACCTTAGTGATAGGATCTCTCACTGCAACTCTCAGTAGCAGATGGATATTTCGCAGCGAATTTTCTAATAAAATTGATCCCTTTTTGCATTTCGTCTTAAACTTTCCACTCTCCTGATGAAGGCTCATCAATTTCTCCATCATTGTCGTATTTCAATTAATCCTCTCCTACAGTATTCCTGTTGAGGTGGTTGACTGAAATTTTTCTACTCTAGCCAAAGCATCCACAGCAGTCAAAGTTGACCTTCCACTGTTTGTTATTGGTCATAGATATCCTTGCTGGCCAGATTGTTGATTAGTAACATATGCCTAACCATCACGCAGCTCACTACTACCACTAATCTCCATGATGTGGCCCCTAGTGCTGGCTCCAGGGATGCTTCGACAATCCTCAGGAAGCGACCATTCTTGTTTTAAAATACCGAATAAACTCCCCAAATTTGTGGTTTTGATGTTCTTTCTAGTCCCTTTTCACTACGACGCCAACCCCAGAACACCTTTGGTCGAACCTTCGGCAGGGTTATCAACTTTTCTCCGGGGTTTCAACTCAGCATTTCATCAGCATGTGGAATTACTTTCCATAATGTTTTAGTAGGCACAAAAAGAAGTGTGCCAAATCCCTTTCGACGTGACCCGTTCAGTCCTAGTCTTTTTTATAATACTAGGGATCAAGCGAATAATATAATAAGGCTAAGTAAGGGATTTGTCGGCAAATGGATAGGTTCTAGAATCTAGATCAATCTAGAAGGCCCATGTTGCTCATTCAAATAACAACCTGATTCCACAATTCCAATGCGACCTAGTTCGCTAATAAATCTCTCTAGCAATCACCCCAGGCGAAGATCTTCACAAATCCACGGTTCACACATGATATCACGGTTTATACATGAAATCACGCTTCATACACAGAAACTCAAACTGACTGATAATCCTATAGGAGGATCTACACTGTTTACCCGAACCAAATCACTGAGCAAAGCTGTTCACGAGGGCTCATAAGTATGGAAAATCTTCCGTTTTGGACTTCACTCTTCTTTCTTTAAACAATCGCCATCTATTCGTTTCTTTCCTTTTATACATCTTCTGCTTCCTTCACATCCATCCATACATACTATTCAAGTTCTTGTGTTCCTGCGACTCGTCTATATGCCTGAATATGTCTGTATCTATCTCTTTGTAAGCAGTAAATAAACTTTCGAAATACACAATACCATCAACTTGTTTGACCCTCGCTCCTTTTAGGGCAATTTAGCATACCTTTGTTCCCTCAACGCTTCTTTCAAACACAAGATTTTCGAGTCCAGTCTGCTCATCACTATCTGCAAATCGTCGATTGATTCTGCTGCAACAATCTTATAATCTGCAAACGCCAGTCCAGGTACTTTCACTGTCCCGAAATCAACATTTTTCCTGTCTAAGAGGGTCATACTTACTACTTAGATCGTTTCAGACGAGCAGCATTTTAAACATAATAAAATATTAAACATGAAAGATTCTTAATTTTTCATTTTTCCCTTGCTGATCTATATATTTTAGCATTCTGGGATTACCACCATCACTTTTACCTCTCACTACCATTTAGTAATAATTACTGCTGGATTCTTCTGTTTTTATCATACCTGTACTCTGCATTTCTATGGTAAATTTATATACCCTTAATGAATAATCCGTTCAAAATACAATAAATGTTGAGTGAAATCGGAAGAGATAATTGTTTAATTTAATATACAAATTTCATAAAATACGGATCAAGTAATTTTCATCCAATAAAACTATAATATGTAAGTCCTTCTCCAAGAGTTCTAAGTAAATTAATTATAAGTAACACAAAAATCAAATAAATTGAAGAGATATAGGACTTACCCAGGAATCATCTTTCGTATTTGAGAATTCTCACATCAAGTTCGCTTTTACTGGATTCGCGACTCATGCCTTAGTCCCCACGATCAACTTACTACACGTTCAATCCTGTTTGACATATTTTAGAAAACGATTTTCTGTCGGATCTTTTTACATTCTCATCCCGAATGAGAAGGTATTGGTTTTATGCGAAAATTGTCTTTCACGGACTTAATGAAATCTCCACGTTTTGAGACCCGCTGAGACATTTATGACCATTTGTTCTGATTTTATCGTGAAAAATGTTACAAAAAATGAAAAATTCCATTTTTCAGCAATCTTATGCGAGATAGAAAGAAATTAAGAGTGCCAAAATTGTTGACCTCAAAAAAAAATCTACAAATTTACTGTTGACTATTTTGATAAAGATGAATAGTTATTGTTTTGATCACGATAACTCATTTACAGGAATGAAAAATACCATTTTCCAGCCAAACAATAAGAGACAAGAAGAAATATTGAATAAAAGAATCTGCCCGCTGCGCGGGCACATTCTCATGGCGCGCTTCGCGCGTGGCTCGCAAGTTTCAGCGCGCCTAGGGCGCGCGTCATTAGGATCTCGCGCTTCGCGCTCGCTGTTGTATTAGCCTCGCGCTACGCGCTCGTTTTTATACGTGCTTGATTCAGTTTACAGTGTAATGCAAACAAAGAATTGCAAATATTGCAAAACTCCTGAAAACCTCCACTTCTATAAAGATTATTGAATTTTATTTTTATTTTTGATAAAAATTTTTTTATATTAAGTTCACTTAAGACTCTACTCTCCTTAAGGAACACATTCTCATTACAATACTCGTCACTGATATTCACATCTCGCATAGTTTGGATAGCAAATTTAATTTTTCATTGCTTAAAAAGCGTTGTCATGGTAAAAAAAATTTACGTCGTATCGGCGTTATTTGGCTAAACATTCACATTTTCTGTTAAGATTTTTGAATTTTGAAAAAGCCACAACTCTGCCAATTTTGTTTTTATCAAAAAAAAAATCATTAGAATAAATTGCCTCACTTTTTTCCTGCTACAAGAAACAGTACCTACAATTTTTGAGTCTTGGAAAAAAAAGTCCAAACGAATTTTCAAAATGCTCCCCCTCTTTCATTTCCATCCAAAATAGCTGGTTAACGAACTTGACTTGTCTTTTTGGACCCTCAAAATGGGTGGCAAAGCACGATCGGATATGATCATTCTTTCGAAAGTTATCGAGTTCACAGATATTTTTACATTCTCATTCTGAATGAGAAGGTATTGGTTTTATGTGAAAACTGAATTTCGCGGAATTTCTGAAATCTCCACGTTTTAAGACCTCCTGATTCTGAAAAAGTTTTTTTTACGTTGGTGTCTGTCTGTTGTGGTCGTCGCCGTCGTCATCGTTGTCGTCGTTGGTGTCTGTATACTCCATAACCTTTGAAAGACTACTTGGATTGGATTGCCCTTTCACGCATTTTGAGGGACCAAAAAGACAGGTCAAGTTCGTTAACCAACTATATTGAATAAAAAATGAAAGAGGGGGAGCATTTGAAACATTTTTTTGGGTTTTTTCTTCCAAGACTCAAAAATTGTAAGTACAGTTTCTTGTAGTAGGTGAAAAATGGAACAATTTATCCCTATGATATTTTGATAAAAACAAAATTGTCAGAATTGTGACATTTTCAAAATTCAAAAATATAAACGAAAATCACAATTTTTAGCCAAATGAAGCGAGATTGAAAAGACTGTCAAAGAGAAAAAATGTTACTTCATGAGAGCCCTAAACAAGATGGTGAATACAACTTTTTGTAAATAAAATTTTTGGAAAATTGACTAAGGCTAAAACTGAAGATTGATAGGGAACAGTTATTCAATCCAAAAGAAATCTGTAAATTTGCTATAATTTTTCCTATTGGGCGCGTAGTTTTTGTTTCAATCGTAAAAAATAAAATTAAAAATTGAATTTCTGGAAAAAACTACACAACATGTGAAAAAAATTAGGCAACAAAACTTCTCTATCGCTTTAGACGAATTTGGTACGAGTGCGCAGCACGAGACAAGCGCTGAGAATGTATTCGTTAAAGCCGGAAAAGCTTAAACAAAAGAGAATTCAAACTCATCAGATTAAAGTAGTAGACATTTCGCTTTTGAGTTCACAAGCTCTATATAAAACTGTAGGGAGGTACAAAGGCCGAGCGCTTAGCGCGAGAATAATTCATAACCGAGCGCGGAGCGCGAGGGAAGATTACCATCGAGTGCGAAGCGCGAGATCCGAAAGACGCGTGCCCCAGGCGCGCTAAAACTGAGCTAGCGAAGCGCGTGATGAGAATGTGCCCGCGCTGCGGGCAGATTTTTTACATTCTCATCATAATGAGAAGGTATTGGTTTTATGTGAACATTGACTTTCGCGGAATTTATGAAATGTCAACGTTTTGAGACCTCCTGATACCGAAAAAATAGTTTTTTACGTTGTCGTCGTTGGTGTCTGTATACTCGATAACTTTTGAAAGACTACTCGGATTGGATTGCCTCGTGACACACATTTTAAGGGACCAAAAAGACAGGTCGAGTTCGTTAACCAGCTATTTTGGATAAAAAATGAAAGAGGGGGAGCATTTTGAACA
>WSXT02027428.1:0-13867 GCA_011762715.2 Neuroterus valhalla | reverse complement strand
CTCTCATTTATAATATACACCCAGACGTTAATAACAAGAAGGATTTAACATCTCAACATCTCTTCAATTAAATAAATCATATTCGAATCATTTGTTCAACCTTGGAAAAATTCTTTGGTGTTAAGAAAATTTTTTTCAGTGCCTACAGGTACGAAGAAATGCTGCTATTTGTACTCGAATTCCAGAAAAAAGTATATTTTTAAGGTTCTATTTTCTTTTAAAGTCTTTGCATACGAACCTAATTTGTTCTTATTATTTTATTTTGATTTATTTCGTGTTATTTTATTGAAGAAAGAGTGTCCAATTTTTTGAGATTCAAAAAAAGTATAGAGCTATTGCTTGTCTCTAATATACCGCACCTTACGCCTAGGCTGGAATAATAATATAATAAATATAATATAATATTCTTTACGAAAAAGAGGTAGCTCATCCTGTCGGTTTCTTTCTGATTCTAAGCAATGCTTTTCGATTGTTCGAAGCATAAAATACAAACAATCAGTTCAGCCCTCTTTTTGAAACAACCCATTTATTTTTTTTTCCTTCTAATCTTTTAATATGTATTCATAAACTAATTGAGAGCCTGGATTCTATAACCGCCCATTTCTTTTTTCAGTACGCGAAAATTAATGGCAGTTATAGAATCCGGGCCCACTATTCAAAGTGAAATTGTGTTAATTTTGTGTTTTTTTTCTGCAAAGAGCACGGGAAATTTTTATGATTTCAGGACTAGGCATAAGGAGCTTCAAACGTGAAGGCCAATCTTTGAAATTCCTTTTTCAGTCCCAATGAATCAAGAAGTTATTTTTGTACCAAACAACACGATAAGAAAGGATAACACTGAGGGAGAAACATTATTTTTACCTTCCATTCTCGATACAACTTAAAATTTTGGATTTCATTTAGATATTAATTTTGAAATAACACTTTTCAAACAGCTCAGTTTCGTTGGGCAAGCATCCTCCAGGCGCATATTCAACTCTTTCAAAAGATAATTTGCATTACGAGATAGATCAGCATTTAGGGGAATATTCTCAAGAATTTGTTTGTCAGTTGAAAACATGTATTAAATATAAAAAATACTCGCTCGACCCGAGTGTCTGGATCGACGACGTGTAACAGGGACAACACCGCCAGTTCGCGGTCGGTCGGCCCGAGGGTTGACGCGCTCTTGTTTATGTACTTCTATATTCACTTATTGCTCCAAATGGTCTGAAACTGGTTGACATGGAAACAGCGGTGAAGAAAAAGGTCAAAACATAATGTTACATGGACCCAAACTACCCCTTAGAACTGTAAGCCACCCTCAGGCAAAATATAAACTTTCACCTGTCCCAATACGTTTTTCAACTTCAAGATTGTCTTTGGACTCTCCACCCAACATATCCAAAAATTAGAAAAATTGTAGGTAAGGAAACTTTCCTGCGCTCGAAAAACTACAACCCTCAACGACAAAGAGTTTCCTCATTTACAATTATTCTAATTTTAGGATATGTTGGTGGGGAGTCTAAAGACGTATTTCGAGACCATCTAGAAGTTGGATACTTTAGGGTATTTTTGGTGAATTTTTTGTCCCTAAAGGTTGTGGTTTTTCGAGTGCAGAAAAGTTTCCTCATTAACAATTTTTCCAATTTTAGGTCATGTTTAATGGAAAGTCCAAATACGCATTTTGAGACCATCTAGAAGCTGGACACTTTGTCAGGGTATTTTTGGTTAATTTTTTTCGTTAAGGGTTGTGGTTTTTCAATCGCAGGAAAGTTTCCTTATCAACAATTTTTCAATTTTTGGATATATTGATGGGAAGTCCATAGTCGTATTTTGAGACCATATAGAAGTTGGACACTTTAGGGTATTTTTGGTGAATTTTTGGTCTCTAAAGGTTGTGGTTTTTCAAGCGCAGGAATGTTTCCTCATCTACAATTTTTCTGATTTTTGGATATGTTTTGTGGGGAGTTCAAAGACATATTTTGAGACCATCTAGAAGTTGAATACTTTAGGGTATTTTTGGTGAATTTTTTGTCGCCAAAGGTTGTGGTTTTTCGAGCGCAGGAAAGTTTCCTCAATAACAATTTTTCCAATTTTAGGTCATGTTTGCTGGGAAGTCCGAAGACGTATTTTGAGACCATCTAGAAGCTGGACACTTTGTCAGGGTATTTTTGGTTAATTTTTTTTGGTTAAGGGTTGTGGTTTTTTGATCGCAGGAAAGTTTCCTTGTCAACAATTTGCCAATTTTTGTATATATTGATGGGAAGTCCATAGTCGTATTTTGAGACCATCTAGAAGTTGGACAACGTATTGGGACAAGTAAAACTTTATATTTTGCGTAAGGGTAGCTTGAAGTTCTTAGAGGTAGTTTGGGTCTATGAAACCTTATGTGTTGACCTAATAATTTAACGCTGTGTCTATTCCAACCAGTTTTGAACCTTTTGGAGCGATGGTTTTGAAAAATTCCTGGAGCGCAGACTTGGAGCAGACTTAGCGCAGGATTTGAACACATTCAAATTGGATGAAAAAAGTAGCAAGCAGTAGCGGGTTCATCTTAAATTATGAACTGCAGGCAACACATCCAGAGCTTACTTTCATCTGTAAAAGGTGGAAGTTTGGAGAACTTTTACCTCGGAAGTGAATACTCTGTTATGAATGAATATATCACGTCAAAAAAAAAAAAGATAAATATTCAAATTCATTGTTAGCTTTCTCAAACTAGATGTGGTATTCCTAATCAATACACATCACGAAAAAATGTAGAATATTGATATCACAAATGAACCATAAATTAAATAATATATCAATAAATATAATATATAGTCATACGTAAAATTTGAATCAATGTTTTTTGCTTTGGACTTAATTTAGTAATATAGGAACTGTTTAATGAACAAAATGTTTGTCTTTCTCTGCACCTTCGTTTGTTTTGTTCATGATAGAAGGTTGCTGGAAGGTCAGTTTTCAAGTTCATTTTGGCCATTTTTTCTTTTACTTCTTCGCCTACTGTGCACACCAGAGTGTACAATGTACAACTTCCTTCCTTTCATAGAATTTACCAGCTGCCTGAGTTATTTACTAAATAAAAAGCGCATTTATATTAAAATTATTACACAAACAGGGTCCGATTTTGGAACAGTTTAATATTTTTCATTTACTAAGGTTAATAGTAAATCATTATGAGAGGCAATAAACCTTTAGTATCAATAGAGTGACTATAGCGTGGAAATCTATGCATTAAGTAACACGTTTAGATGATTACAAAAAAGTAGCAATTATGCAGGGTATAACTCAAATGGAGGAAGACTTTCGTCATGTGGGTCTATTTTGTCTGTGAATTTTCATTAATTATATATAAGAAAAAAGTTAATTGGAACTAGTTAGCCAGGAAAAATAGAGTTGTGAATTTTAAAACTAAATGAAGGTTATAAAATTAGTAATAACATTATCAAAAGTAATTTTCAAATAACTCTCTCAAAGTAACTCATATGGTATTGAGGAAGACTCTTTTCAATCAAAAATAGAGAGAGCTGAAACGAAAAATGAAGAGATGCCACGACTTTGAGCGGGTTCAGTAATATAATATTATTAATATTTATAATAATAATAATGATAATAATCCTCTAAATTCAATTGCATACTAGAGAAGCCCATAACCGATAGAGAAATTACTGATGCTTTTATTACAGTTATGTGCCCTGAGGGAAGAGAATTAAACATTTATCATAGTTTCCACCCCCGCTCCGCTTCAAAACGCAACTTTTAATACATGTGAAACAGGCATAATGTGGTGAAGGCACATGCGCCTTCTACAAACGCGCTAACAAAGATTTCCACTCATCTTTCTAGTCGAAAAGGCAAACATCCTGGTGAGTTTCATATTTGTAGTCAATTACACGTTATTGATGAAAAGTCAATATCATAGGACGAAAATGTATTGCTTCTTGCAGTGGGTTTCCGGCCCGTGGCAAGAAACTGTTTTCGGATAATTTTTTAGGAATATATTTAAAAACTATTTTTGGGGGCCCTGGTTAATCTCTGCTAGCGAAGCTACTGGCTGTTGCTAAGAGCTGTTATTAGCCGTTGCTAAGGGTTGTTGTAAGACACTGTCAAGAGTTTCGTTTCATCGTTGCTAGGGATTGCTATTGACTTTTGCCATAAGTTGTTATTAGCTGTTCCTAAGGGCTGTTGTTGCCATTGAGTATTGTTTTATCCTTGATAGGGATTATTACTGACTTGCTATGAGCTGTTATTAGATGTCTCCAGGTGTTGTAGTTAGCCGTTGCTAAGGCTTGTGCTTCATCATTGCTAGGTTGTTGTTGACTATTTACATGAATTGTCGAAAAAGGTTCTTGTGGGTTGTCATTGCTGTTACTACAAGTTGTTATTATTTTTTATGAGGGCTGTGAATGATCGTTCTAGGTGTCGTTTTTGACCATTGCTAATAGTTGTGATGCATCGTTGTAAGGAGTTGTTATCGACTGTTGCCATGAGTTATTATGAGCTGTATTCAAGGGATGTTTTGACTCTGTCAATGATAACTGCCCATGGATAGAATCTGTTTTTGCACTATTTACAGGGAACATAATAACCTATTGTTGAGAGTTGTCGTTCATTACGGCTATGCATTGCTACTGACTGTCCCGATAACTTTTTATTAGCACTTGCTAAGTTAGAGGTTGACAAGATGTTTGCTTCATCATTGCTGAGGACTGTAAACGACATTAACTATGACTTATTATTAGCTATTGCTAAGGTTTTTTTCAGTCATTGTCAAGAGTTTTGTTTTACCGTTGCTAAAGGTTGTGGTTCATAGTTCCCAGGTGTTGTTATCAACTATTGCGATTAGTTGTTGATGACGGTTCCTGGGGGACGTTATTGATGTTGCTATAAGTTATTTTAAGTTAACAATTACTTTCGTGACTGAATTTTTCTGAGGGTTGGTGTAAGCTGTTACTGAGGGTTGTAGTTTATCGTTGCTACGTTTGGTTAGTGACTATCGCGCTGAGCTGCTATTACTCATTCCTAAGAGTTGATGTTTTTCGTCGTCTGTTTGATCCTTGCTAAGGATTGTGATCGACTGTTGCTATGAGTTGTTATGAGCTATTCATGAGGTTTGTGAATGACTGTTTCTAAGGATAGATGTAAGCGATTACTGATGGTTGTACTTTATCTTTGCTGTGGTTTTTATTAGCTGTCGCTCTAGGTCCTATTACTCAATCGTATGAGATGATTATAATCTTCGTTTGTTTATCTTTGCTGAAGATTGTTACTTACTGTTGCTACGAGTTTTCATTGGCGGTTCCCAATGGGTCGAGTTAGCTGTTGCTGAAGCTTGCGCTTCATCGTTACCAGAAGTTGTCATTAAATGTTGCCATGAGTTGTTGAAACTAATGTTCTAAGATTTTATTGCTGTTGCTATAAATTATTATCTATAAATAAGGCTTGTCACTAATCGTTTCTAGGGTTCATTCTTGGCCATTGCAACAGTTGTGGTGTATAGTTGTAATGCGTTCTGATCGATAATTCTTATGAGTTGTTTTAGCTGTTTCGAAGGGTTATTGTTGCCATTAAGTTTTGTTTGATCAATGCTAAGGATTATTGTTGACTGTTGCTATGAGTTATTTTTAGATGTTTCCAAGTGTTGTAGTTAGCCGTTGCTTGGTCTTGTGCTTCATCATTGTAAGGTTGTTGTTAAGTGTTGCCATACATTGTTGAAAACGGTTCTTGTGGGTTATTATTTCAGTTACTACAAGTTGTTATTATTTTGTATCAGGGTTGTGACTGATCGTTTCTGGGGGTCGTTTTTGACCGTTGCTAATAGTTGTGATGCATCGTTGTAAGGAGTTGTTATCGACTTTTGCCATGAGTTATTATGAACTGTATTCAAGGGATGTTTTGACTTTGTTGAGGGTAACTATCTATGGCTACAAGCTGTTTTTGAATCATTTCTAGGGAATTTAATAACCTATTGCTAAAGGCTGTGTTTATTTACTGCTATGGATTGCTACTGATCGTTCCTATAACTCGATATTAGCTGTTGCTGAGGATTTTTGTTTGCCATCCTCAAAAGTTTTGATTCATCGTTGCTTTGTGTTGTCATGAACTGCTGCCATCATTTGTTAATAACGTTTTCTAAAAGATGCTTTTGCCGCTACTGTAAGATATTTTTTATCGTCGCTAGGGTTTTTTATTGACTGTCGCCCTGGTACGCTATTAGATATTCCTTAGAGTTGATGGTAATCGTATGTTATTGACTTTGCCAAGGGTTACCGCCCGTTGCTTGAATCTGTTCTTTTAAAACTATTTCTAGGGCATATAATAACCTTTCGCTAAGGGTTGTGATTCATCACTGTTATGGATTGCTAGTGACTGTTGCTATAACTTGTTTTTAGCTGTTGCTAAGGATCGTTGATATCCGTTCCAAGAGTTCTTCATCGTTACTAGGCTATATAGTGAATATTTGCTAGGGGTCATTATTTACTGTTGCTATTAGTGGTTGATAACGGTTTCAGAAGAATGTTATTGCTGTTTCTATAATCCATTATTAGCTATACATGAGGGTTGTGACTGACTATTTCCGAAGGTTCGTGTAAGCTATTACTGAGGTTCTTAGTTTATCGTTGGTAGGGTGTTTTGATTGACTGTTGCTATGATTTGCTATTACTTATCCCTAAGAGATGATGTTAAACGTGGCTAAGTGTTCCTATTGACCGTTAATATGACCGTAGATATAATTTTGTTCTCGCCTTCGCTAAGGGTCTTTCAATTGACCATTACGAAGGACTGTTATCGACCGATGCTAAGATTTATTATTGATCGTTTCTAGGAGATTTAATATTGACCATTTTTATATTTTTGAATAGGCTGATAGCATGCGAATAATCGTGCTCGTTAAAATCTAATATCTGTCTGGTAATTTTTTTTGCTGATATAATAAATTTCTTTGCTTTCTATACTCTTCGAATCCAATTATTGATTCTGATAATAAGTGACATTGCACATTTCTGGAATAATAGCTCTGTAAAATCCTTTTTCTCGTGTGAAAGGGGTTGGCCTTTTCACGTTTCCTTGGATCGGAACTCAAGAGCAGCCCTTCCCATTCTTCTTGCAGGGGTCGTGTAAAAAACAAAGGCTCTAGTTACGGGGAGTGGCGTGAGGTAGCGCCAAAGTCGATCTTCAGGGTCGAGGAATGAGGGGTACATTTGGGAGGATCAGGCGGGGCGTATATTCTACGGTTGTCCCGACTCCCGACAAGGAGGCCAGTGTGAGGCCGGCTGCCAGCCGCCCAACATCGAGATTGGGTTTGCATCCTGGCGATACACACCCATACACACTTCCAACTTTCCACCACACTCTTCCAACCACACCGAAATCACACTCGCCAACACGCTCGGAACATGGAGAAATTTCTCCTTTGATGGTGGCAAGAATCGTGACATACCTAGCAATCGATGAGGCGAGATCAGCCCTTCAATCCTGCCAATGGACACTCGATTATCCACAAAATTTCTCTCCAAGGAACAACTGAACTTAAGGGACAAGAATTTTCTCCCAACGAGTGATAGAAGTCCCTTTAGGTCCTACTAAATTTTTATCTTTCCTTGGAGACTAGCCAGAGCAAATTTTTTTTGTGACTTCAGTGACGTTTAATGTAATTCGAAAGCTCACAGATCCTTTTATGGTATTCACTTGTGGGATAAGTTTCAGGATTTTTGGTACCATGACCTACGAACAGAGGATGCCATAGAGAAAGAAATGAATTGCCGGATTGATACAAAGGGTCAAGACCAATATCGATTTTTACAAGATGATATACTATCTACAGAGGATCTAGTGATTGTAAGTGATTCAATATCAAAAATCCGGTTATCATCAGATAAGATTTGCGATCATCCAAACAGATTCAGAATCGGCAATACTTATTTTCTTGGAATTAGTCATTTAATTAGAAATTATTCTGTTACAAACATAATATAAAGTTTACGAGGTTGGGATGCTGCAACCACGTGATGTTGACTCTGTACCATGCTCGAGAGGAACGCCATTGTAGCTACTGATTCCCGAGGACATCTTCCAAAGAATTAGGTTATTTCTCCAATTAAAAACAGTGCATTTAGTTGATTGTGCAATTGCTTCAAAGGATGCCAAACTCGAATTCCTGCAAAGTTCATTACATCAATTATCTTGAGATATAAGGTTGCCTGATCCCAGAATGTTGTGAGACGATAAAACACTCTAAGATTTAGAAAAAAAGATGATTAAACATAAGTTAAGAACTAATTCTTTGTGGACTTCTGATGGATTTTTAAGTACCTTGAATAGCGGGATTTGCTATTGTTTCCATGAACTCACTAAGGAAGTAGAAACGTGACAATATCGGTACACTTTTCACACACCAAATTTTCACACCTAGTCCTCTCTTGTGGAATTCGGAGAGGTCGATAATCGACGCTCACTACCCGAATTATCCCTGTGCAAGTAAAATCTGGTGAAATTCTGAGAAGCAAAGCAACTTATGGTTTGTTGAAAATCGTTTTTGATCAATTCTTATGACTGTGATTCGTAACGGTAACGCTAAATTACAAAATTTAGTAACGATCATATATTGTGATACTAACGGTAACGGTAATTATAATCAGTTTTTAAATCAAATCGATCGTCTCCTAACGCTTAAGTGTTTGAAATAGTTGCGTGCGTTTGTATGATAGTAAAAAAGTGGATATGCGTTTGCGTGACTCGGAGATGTCGCGAGAATGTCTTCGGAACTTCGGTGATTTAACAGGGTCTTGAAAAGTTTCTTTGGAGGTTTTGGAGCTCGAAAGGTGGAAAAAGTTGGAAATTGGATGAGTGATCTTTAGGATTGTATAACGAATCACCGGCCCTGGATCCCATTTATGACAGCTCCACAACTGGCTTAAAGGTGAATTTTTCATTTATAAATGTATCTTAGAAAGTAACATATCGATTGTCATGTTTGGCATTAACGCGCAACTTCTAAAGATGTTACCGAAAAAGTAACTTTTTTGGTAACGGAATTGTAAATCAACATGCAATATTTAATGACATTTGTTGATGGCATATTATATTGTGACTCTTGACTCTTCAAACTTTAATTCTTTTCCAGTTTCTAAGAATTTTGTTAATAGTGTAAAAAATTGTAAGCTCCAAGACGCGAAAAAATGTGTACCAGCTAAAGTTTCTTTGGGAGAGAATTTGAATTTTGTACACCTGGAGAGAAAAATCATGCTTTATAAAATTCAAATAGAGCGGAAACGTCCTTTGAACAAGAGTAAAATAGTACATAGCTATGACTATGAATTTGGCTTATGAATATGAATATTGAATTCAACACTTGAGAATATGATATATATTTTAGGCTTATCATATTATTTGAATATGTGACCATCGAAACATTTATGAAAAGAAAATTAATAAAAAGAAATCTGTTTGCTGCTAGGGCACTTTCTCGTCGCGATACACGCGCGGCTCGCTTCGCTCGCAAGTTTCATCGCGCCTGGGGCACGCGTTTGTCACTCTACTCTAATTTGATGATTGAGAATTCTCTTCTGTATAAGCTGCTTCGGCTCTAACAAATCTCTCACCGCGTATCTCATTCTTTGCACTTGATTTGCCCTGATAGCTCTAATGTATGTTTATTATTTGGCCGTAATCTTCATTCGCAGCCACCCTGAAAATATATAACATTTCGATAAATGTATAATATTACAATTCATAATAGGCATTGACATTGGAACGAACGTGTTTTTATTGTTTTTGTTTTCATAGTGTAAGAAATCCGGTCATCTTATTGAAATAAACAATTTTCTCTCTAAAAGTTTTTCCGTATCTTATATAGTTTTACTGCAAAGTAGACTTTCTTATTTTCAATGTGGTTTTTCATGACAATTTTTTTCCTATCTCAAATAGGTTAGCCAGGAAAACGGATTTTTTTTTTCATTTCCTATAACACTTTTGCAAATAAAACAAAAACTTCGCGTCTTATCATAAAATATTTGCATACAGATTTGTAGATCTTTTTTAGGTCAATAATTTTTGTCTCAAATTTTTTTTCATACCTTGCATAGTTTGATTGTAAAGTACTTCTTTCTACAGAAGTTAAACCAAGATGGTTGGTTTAAAAAGGCTAGTTAACTAACTTGACCTTTTTTTTTTGGTTCCTTAAAACCTGTGTCAAAACGAAATCCGATCCGATAAGACTTTCGAAAATTATTTCATATACTGTCGACAACAACGACAACGACAAAGGCGGCGACAGACAGACAGCCACCATCGCAACAACCTGCTCTTTCGGATCCAGGGGTCTCGAAACAAAAGAGTAGGCTATGACCCAACCCAATGCGGAAATGTTGAGGATTAGTATTTTACTTTTGTCACAGAAATCGGTACAATATTAATTTTTCGCTCTGTCACTTCGGATATTGTTTAGCAAAGCAGGAGCTGTTCTAATCGTAAACATGTTTCGTTAGAAGAACGCACTTTTTGAGAAACTAAAGTTTGGGATTTAGAATTCACAGAATTGTCTAAGTTAAAGAGATTTCCTGAATGAATGCCATATTTTTGTATTTTTGAATCATTATAATTTATGATTGGAGAAGTTTAGCCCTGAAAAAGTTCACTTTTCAGAGTGCACACCCTTTCTTCGGCGCACGTCACATATGTCCGTCCGTTCGGCTCTTTGTTCGTCTGACTGTCCGTCCGTCCGTCAACAATTTAACTCCCGAAAAGATGAACGGATCACATCGGGCTTCAGAACATATGTTAGGGATTCCAAAAAGAAGGATAATTTTGTTAACCAGCCACACTTGACCATCGGTTCTGGTTTTAACCAACAAAAATTCTATGGAAAAATCGAAATTTCCAATTTGACGTCAAACGACGTAAGATACGTGGAAAAGTTAGGATGAAGAATTGTAGCTTTTCAACAGACCTACTAATTGTTTTGCAACCATTTTTAATAGATATTGTGGGTTTGGTTTTCAACATTGAAGACTTTGAAAAAAAAAAAAAATTGTAACCTAACAGCGCCAAGTATGCGAAAATGCCTAAATGAGAAACGACAACTTTCTAAAATGCCTACGAATTGTCCTTTACCCAGTTTTTGGTAGGACTCGTGGATTTATTTTCAACCATTGAAACTTCTATGACAAAACGGACACCTATCTGTCGAAAATCAAGCGTGAAGCGCGAGTGTTACGATAAGTGCTTTGAGAAATATAATCTGCACCCATACTTAATAACGTAGTACACAGAAAAAATGCTAAATTCACTTTTATATCTGCATAATTAATCAAATAAAAATAAGGGAAGCATTCCAAGTGCAAGGGGTAAATATTCAAGCGCGAAGCACGAGGTTGGAAAATGTTCAAGAGCGAAGCGCGAGTCAGAACCATTACCGAGCTCAAACTTGCGAGCAGCGCACACGATGAGAATTTCTGAACTTCCGTAACCTGAGAAAATTTGATTTTCACCTTTCGAAACACTTAGTTCAACCAAGAAAATGTTTGACTTTGTGTAAAATCATGAATTATGGCTTATAAATGTATAAAAAGTAACGACAAGGTGACGCTTTTCTTTTGATCAATAACTCTGATAGTGAAGTATATATATTCTTTGGAAGAAATCTGCTTTAGAATTAAAAAATCTGGTTAAAAGCAAAAACCCTGCTTTCGTTTCCAATGATGATTTTATGGTATACTTTAGAGAAATGAGTTTTCTCTCTATATTCAGCAAAACTGCAATATAGAACTTTTTAGCACAACTTCAAAACTCAATGATTTGTGCCTTTTGCAGTTTTTAATATATATATAATATATTTATATATGTAAATTCCGTCTTAAGAAACTCTTTTTCGAAATATTTTTCAAACCACCATTGTTACTAAATAAAAGATCCATAATGATGTAAGAATAAGAAGTTGACGGAGGCTATGTAGCATGCACAGTTTTTACAAAGAAACTCATTTTTGAATCTCATTCCAAGAATTATTTTTTATATTTGAAAGCCTTTACCTTTAACTTGGTCTATATTTAAGTCTATTATACAGATCGTATTTTCTTTTCCCTAATTCTTCCCAAATATTTTACATAATTGTTTTTTCTTGCATTTTCGGATAAATGTTTTATTTTTATTTTATTTTGTTATGGCTGTTTCCTTTCCTGATTTTTTTCGTCAACTGAAACGGCAAAAATATTTTTTTATGACAACTCTCATACTCGAATCTCCATACTATACATTGGAAATATATATGGGACGGTATAACCGTTTATGCTAGAAGTTTGATCGAATTCGATAGAAATGCTAGATGACCGTGAAGACTGTTGAGTACATCCAGTTTGCCATCCAGCAATAAAAAGTAAGCTCAATTTTTTATGCTTATACTTATACAGTTGCAGAAAAAGTTTATTCCTTGTCAGTTGCTATCTTCATCAATACTGTTCACAAATTTCTCAGTTCTCCAATTTCAGTCGAATCTATATCAAGATGGATAATTATTAAGATATGATTAAAGTTGATTTTCTCAAATCTCTTTTTTGAAAAAAATACTTTCATTAGTTTGAATAGGCCTAATACACTGCTTGTATATAGTCATAAAAATTTTGTAGGTTACTTTCTAATAACGTAAACCGTTACACGATAGGTTAACCGGGCTACTCATAATTCCATGTTCCATAATTTGATTTTTGTTCCTCTGTATCAAAACTTGAAAGATTTTTTATTCTTCTCAGTGAAACAAATGCTGGCTTTCCTTTCAGATTTTTAGATTCTCTTCACGGAAGGTATAAGATTTTTGTAAAACTGTACCCCCCCCCCCCGTTTTTGGCATTTGTCCACATTTTGAGACCCCCTGAACCCGAAGAACAGATTTTCACGAATGTGTCTGCCTGTATGTATGGATGTATGACTGTATGTATGTATTATGTACGCCCGCATGCATGCATGTATGTTGGCATTTTCAAATTTTCAAAATTTAAAAAATCTAAAAATTTCTAGCCAAACCACGCAAGATATGAAAAAAAAAAGTTTCTTTATTGGAGGCCTACAACATGATCTTTAAAACTTTCTAAATTCCCTCAAAAAATCAAAAATTCAATTTTGTCGCACAAAAAATAATTAAAAATATAAAAGTTTTATTTTGTGGTCAAACTATGCAAGGTACGGGAGAACAGAGATAAAAAATTGTGCAAACAATAAAGATCTACAAATTTGGTAAAATTTATTTTCGGACAGAACAAGTAGTTTTTGCTTTATTTTTAAAAAACCGTATTAAAAATGACAAGAAGAATCTTCTGACGATTGACACAAGCTCTCGAAAAAAATACACACAAGTTCTTTTCCAGAATAATATCTTTAAATGTTTTATAATTTTTTCATTGGACGCGAAATTTTTAATTCAATCGAAAAACTTAAATGAAACATTACAAAATTAAATTTCTAGGATATGTACACAACATATGAAAAGAAGCAACAAAACTTTTCTACCGTTTTGTAAAAATTTTGATTACATTCTACATTTTGCTTTTGAGTTTCAAAAGCTCTATATGCACATGTAGGGGAGTATATAGACCAAGCGCGGAGCGCAAGATGAAATGATTTTCGAGCGCGAAGCGCGAGATCCGACTCAAACTTGCGAGCGGAGCGCGTGACGAGAATGTGCCCGTGTAGCAGGCAGATTTAATATTATAAGGATGAATCAGCACAGGATAGATTCAATCTTATTTCATAAATCACCATGAATTTCACGAATTACCACAAATTGTATAAATCATCCCAAATCTCATAAATTACCAAAAATTTCAAAATTTCCAAAAATATAATGCAAATCTGAAATTTCATAAATCGCCACGAATGGCATAAGTTTCCG
>WSXT02027417.1:0-13868 GCA_011762715.2 Neuroterus valhalla | reverse complement strand
GTCCCCCTCCCCCCTCCTAGCACTGGACGTCTTTTATGGATGACCCCTAAGTTGATGAGTTTATGAGTGGAACGTTGTGTTTGTGGATTTTGTTGGTATCAATTTGGATATTGTTTCTTTGTCAAGTTTAAAGTCCATTGGGAGGGTTCTCGTTTTGTTGATTATAGTTTCAGTGGGATCTTCCTTCACTTTTTTTATGTATCGTAAAATAAAAGGTCCTTGATTTTGCTGTCGTAATCTTCTTCATTCATTATTACTTTATTGTTGCCTTTATCTGCAGGTAATACTATGACGTCTTTATTCTGATTGAGTTCTTTGATTGCTGTTCTTTATTTTTGAGACAAGTTTAAGGAGGGAAGTCGGGCTTGGCGTAGGATCTTGGCCGTCCTCCGTCGAATGTCATTTGCTTTTCCGGGTGGAAGGTTATATATTGTAGACTCTAAATTGCTGATAATTTCTTCTTTCGGAATCTGAGAAGGAGCTACAGCAAAATTATGTCCTTTAGACAGGTCTGAAATAATTTCATTGCTCAGAGGGTGGTTAGAGATGTTTTTTACGATGTTGGTTAGTGTTGTCTGTTTTACTGGAAGTAATTTGTCAAATTTTGTTTCTTGTTTTTTAGTGTAGATATCTTTCTTCCGTTGGGACTGGTCAAATGGTATGCGGTCCAATGTGGACCATATGTCAGATCTGAGAGTGTTAGATAAGAGACGGTGGAGTTCTACTTGGCAAAGAAAACGTCCACCGCGGGCAAAGAAGCGCTGCTGTATCAAAACAAAACATGGCTGCCGCAGAGCTTTAGCATGCATATAATTATGAACCACTCTGAACGTTTATTAACAACGATACTCTCTCCAAGAATATTTTTTTATTATAACAGTACCACTTTCAAACTTTTGTACTTTGTGGGAACTCAAATAGGTATTAATTTCTTGTTTGGAATTACAATAAATTGACAACACAGCACACGCTGCCTTTGCGAGTACCGCTTTCTTTTCTATGTTTCCGTGAGTATCCCATTTCTCAACTCTTATATTATCTTTGTTATCTTCTATTTTACTTTTAGCGAATCAGTCTGGCACATAATTAATTAGTAACGCGTTCAATCAAGTGCAACACGCTCATTAACAATGCTACGCCAAGTCTAGCGGCAGCCATGTTGGTGATAGTGCGTCAGATGGCCATCAGGTCTCGCAATGCAAGTTCAAATTCCCAATAGTTTTCTGTTGTTGTCCCTGCATCGTTTCGAGAAGGCTAATGCTGATAATAGTAGCTTACCTTGAGAAGACTCTCCACGTAGAGTTATTCGATAATAGATTTGATGCTTCCACGATCATCCATTATGATAAAATAATTTGTTTCGGGTTTCGATCGTGTACAAAACTACAATTACAACACTGTCGCTTGTTGATGATTTCGATGATTTCCGGATTTTGCATTAAAAACACTGTTCGTATGTATAAGATTTTTATGATAATAATCTTAAATTACTAAATAGAAGAAAACAAAGGCAATACAGGATACTCCGAAATAAAACTTTCTCCTTTCAGGTGACTTCTGCTTCAGCTAAATGTTCTTGCGGACACAATTTGGTACACTTTTTTGTCTTTGCAAAATAGATGGGGAGTTTAGTTCTTTCAAAAACTGCTAGAGGATATTTTGTAGGCTTTTTAGAAAGAAACAGTCTGCTAAAACTTTTAGGTTATATTGCGTTGGTCAGCTGTTTACTAAGTTTTTTATTTTTCAATTGCATTTTATATGTGCAAAAGAAAGACCCTGTACTCTATTGAAAAAAGTTAAGAGACGATTTTTTGGTCATCTTGGAAGCAAAAACTAATATTCTGCAGTTTTTTCTTCTTCATATTATACATAGGTTGGCCAACAAATTGAAATACTCACACATTCAAAAGGTTTACCTCGACCAAAACGAAATCTCTGCGTCCGATTATCGAAAAATGGGCTGAAAACGGTATTTTAGATTTTCACATTCTCATCATTATGAGAAGGTATTGATTTTTTGTGAAAATTGACTTTCGCAGATATAATGAAATCTCCACGTTTTGAGACCCCCTGAGTCCGAAACGGTTATGGTTTCACACATAGAAATAAGTACTGGAAAATTGAACATTTCATTTTCCAAACAACCTATGGGACATACAGAAAAAAATTATTTGACAAAAATTGTTCACCTAAAAATAAAATAAAAATAAAAGAAAATGTATTCCGTGGCCAAAGTGTGAGAGATGGGCAGAAAATGTTTAAAAATAAAATGTAATAATCTAAAAAGATTTACTAATTTTTTTCCGACTATTTTCTTATGGGACGCGCAGTTTTTATTTTATAGGAAAAAATAATATTGAAAAAAGAAAAAGTCCATTTTGCGGCTGAACTGTATACACGAAAAAAGGTTAAGAATCAAAATTGTTTACTTTGAAAGGATCAACAAATATTTTCCTAATTGTTTTCTCATGAGAAGCATACTTTTTGTTTCAATGGTAAAAAAAAAACATTTGAAAAAGTCAAGTTTCCAACAAAACTATATGAGAAACGTAAAAAATGTTGAAACGAAACCTTTTTTATTCCAAAAAGATACATAAACTGTGATATGTATAAAAACAAGATGATTGAAATTTATTTGTTTCAATATCAATGCTTATTACGATTTGTTATATCATAAAAAATATTGAAGTAATCATGAAAAATAAAATTTAGGCTTTGTTTTGCATCGTCTGAACAAGCAGTCTTGGATTAAATCATACAAATTAATATAATATACATTTAAAGTATTGAACGTTTTAAAAAAATTTGAATCAAGTGCGAAGTACGAGACACGCGATGAGTATGTATTCGTTACAGCCTAAGAAGCTTTAACAAAATAGCAGACTACAGTAGTCGACGTTTTCTTTTTCGGTTTCAGAAGCTCTATCCATCAATGTAGGTGAGCACAAAGACTTGAGCGCGTAGCGTGAGATGAATTAATTATAGAGCGCGAAACGCGAAATTCGACAGATGCGCGTTTTAGGCGCGCTCGAACTTGAGAGCGAAAAGAGCCGCGCGCGTAGCATGCGATGAGAATGTGCCCGCACATCAGGCAGATTTTTTCAAAAGAGTTATCACTATACCTATATAACTATGTAACTATATAACTATACCTACACCATATGAAAAATAATCTGAAGTAAAGTGGATCTTTTCCGGATGGAAATTTTTTTTTCAATTATTTTTTCGTATATCTCGTAGTTTTTGTGGAAAGAAGAATGTTTTATTCCAATAAAATCTCCATCATAATGAAGATCCTTCTGAGATGAACCATTTTGATTTTCGATATTTTTTTCGTATCTTGAATGTTTTCCTGGAAAATGAAATTTTTTATTTTTGATAACATTTTCAGGAACCAAATAAAAAATGTATGCGTCTTTCCATAAACGTTCTGAAATAAGCTTGTACACATTTTTCAGCATAGTTCGGTTGGAAAATTGTTTCTTTTATTTTTGATAACATTGTTTTCGATTAAAACCAAAACCATGCGTGTTATCAAAACAAGGGCTAAATAAAATCTGTTGACCATTTCGAGATGAAAAATTTCCTCAGTAAAATTTTTTTTATCTTGTCTAGTTATGAAATCAGTAGCATCCTTTTTAATATTCCCAAATGATATTTCGATCCACTGAGTTCTTCGAAGCAGAGTTTGAAATACATCTGAATTTAAATTAATGCGAGTACATTTGAATGAATTTGAATAGATTTCAGTTGATGCTTCTAAACACTGCATCCTTGAATTAGAAGAAAGGTAAAAATGTTTTTTGTTCTAAAACCAATCATCGAAGATCCACACAAAAGTAATAAGGATTTATTTATTTTTACTTTTTTTTGTGTAAATCCTTATTGATTCAACATCGAATTATGTTGGATAAAATAAGTACCTTAATAAAAAGAGTGTGCTGTGATTGCATAATGTTCGAATTTTATAACACTTTTAAGTTCATTGCAAAGATAACGGAAATTCGTAACATTATCCTGAGCAATGTCACTCATTAAATCTTTTTCCTTCTCATAGGAAATAATGTTGCATAAGATTCTGACAATATGCGTTCATAGCTCTTTTATTTATCGTTTACTTCCACTGCTTTTTGTATATTCTTCAATTTAAAAAAAACTTAACATTGAAGAAATGCGATATTTTTTCCAATTCTTGTGGCCTTTCCAAATCATGAATATTTCAAAATTATATCTAGTACCTAATGATTTATTCTAACGAGAAGAAAACCGAAGTTTTATTTCCTATGTACGTTAATATTCCACTGAAATTTTTTTTTTGAAAATCTCTGTAATTCGATACATTTCATATGTCTTCAATAGTGCTAATTTTTTATTTGTTAACTTCTATTATGAGGACAGGAATTCAAATTGAAGTTTAAGATTGAACTCTCCTAACTCAAAAGCGTTTCAACTTTGATTTCCAATGTTCGAAGTGTTTGAACTCGAATGCTTTTAATTTGAAGGCGTTCAGGCTTTCATAACTTCCTTGCAGACTACAGGATTAGATATGAATGAGAAGAATTATTTAAATTATGCAGGAAAACTTTCTGAGGTGTAATTAGATAATACAAATTCAGCTTCGAATTCATATGTACTCAACGATATCAAAATTAATTAGAATAACTTAAAATAGTGCCAAATTGATTTTATAATATCGATGCAAATTTTTTTAGTTTTTGTATAGTAACTTTTCTGGCGACTATGCAATTTTCAGCTTCCTGGAAACAAGAAGTTTATTAAAAAACTTATATTAAAAGTTTATGAATATTCAAAATTTCTTCATGATTGAGATTTATTATTTTTCAATTTTCTTATAGTTACCCTTCAATCAACTACAGCATTCTTCCGGATGGCTGCAGGACCTGGAAGAGAATGAGACTCGTTTAAAAAAAAGAGATCTTACATTTTTCTTAAAGTTGATCTGAAAATCGTGGAGAAGTCATTTAATTTCTGAACTGAAACTGTAACTTGGCATACATCTAAAACTAAATCCCCATAACAAAACATTTTTAATTTTGGAAGATTCTTGTAGAGGTAGAAGTCTGTGATTCCCATTTGCATTTTAAATTTTAATATAGAATAGAGATTAGAAAGGATTTATCAAGGATCCTTTAGAAATCTTCGTTAAAAAAATAAATTAAAATGAAGAATTTATATAAATTATAGCATAACCTGACCAACGATTTTCTATTTTCTTTCTGCATACATATTTGGAAACTGGAACATCTGAAGCGTTTTAGTTTCATGCAAAGTGCATACAGGGTATGCATGCATTTGTGAACCTAGAAACCATAGGGTGCCATCTCGAATTTTTAAAGCCACTAGATATCCATTTTTTTCTATTATTACACATACTGAACAAGTGAAAATAAAGTGACATTGAAACTTGGAGATAGAACCTTACGGTTTTGGGGTCACGAATTGTAAATCTAATCAGAGAGAAGCACAGAGTGAAAATCCATTAGAAATGGTAACTATCAGTAAAGTGGCGACCCTTGCAGCCACTTGTTTAGAATAGGTCCATGTTATTGATATACATTAGATATTGATTAATTATTCATGACTCGTTTGGTGGTGCAGAATACTGCATCTCGAAAGCTACGTCGGTAAATAATAATTGTGGACTTCCAAGGGTGTACAAGTGTGCGGCGCGTGGACGTAAGTAGGTACACTGCACGCAAACAATCTGACTTCGACCCGGCGCCGAAAAATAGCCAAACAAAAAGTTACTCACGAAGCGTCGATCCTGCGATCGAAAGGATCGAAGGTATTCGATTAGGATATTTTGACAGTTACAAAATCCAATTATTCTTCTTCCAAACATTCAAGATCAACCACAGTGCGATATTTGAATGCATTATTCTGCAGTTGATATTTGAGATTATCGAAACATAGTTCAATTTATAGGCGTGGTACAAAGCACATGCTCAATTGATTATTACATGTTTGGAAAATAGTCAATTATTCTCATGGTTGATATTTGTAAAAAATGATGCGAGCTGATGAATATATACACTGAAAAAAAAGAATACATGTACCAAGTAGAGTTTACTTGGCTCAAGTAAGTGGAAGTCCTGAATGCGTGCGAACATATATTTATGGGAAGCAACTGAATATGAGCATTTTGAATGAAAAATTTATTTATTTAGGTCAAAGACATTTTAATAAGATCAAGTTACCATTATAAATTTGATGTGATAGTTTTGACCAGGCATATATAAATAATATCATGATGTTGGTTTCCTGTCTACTGGTCCCATCAATATTTGAATAATTAATTATTTGAATATTGTTTTTCACAACTTTCAAAAAAACAATATATAAATAATTAATTATTTAAATATTGATGGAACCAGTAGACAGAAGAATTAACATCATGATATTATCAAGTTAACATTGTTTGATCCAAAAGGACGAGCTAGATTCCGAAAAATCAAGACCTTCTCAATCAAAGAAATTATTTTCATGATCAGAGAGAATATTAATTTGAAAATTTTCTTGATCCAAAAAAAAGGATCCAAGTAAATGCACTTACTTGATACAAATTTTTTTTCCAGTGCAGGAAAAACATCAAAGATGTGAAACTTCTAAAAAAATGTTTAGATATGGGAAAATTCCCGCCGCTGTGAAATTCGATGACTTCATCATACCCAATGATTTACCAATCGCATTCTCTAAAAATTATGAGAAAAAAACCTGAAGACAGTAATCGCAGAGTATCTGATGGTTGAAAACACAACTAGGCTCATTTCGCTCGAAGATTGTAGCTGTCAAAATATTCAAATCAAATGCCTTCCATCCCTTCGATCGCGGGATCGACGCTTCTTGTGTAACTTCTGGTTCGGTTATTGTCGGCACTGGGCCGAAGTCAGATTATGTGCGTGTAGTGTACCTACTTATTTTCACGCACCGCACACTTGTACACTATTGAAACTCCACGATTATTATTTACCGACGTGGTTTTCGACATGCAGTATTCTGCACCACCAAACGAGTCGTGGAACTAAAAATCATTATCTGATAAATATCAATAATGTGAACCTATTCTGAACAAGTGGCCGCAAGGGTCGCCACTTTACTAATAATTGTCATTTCTAATGGATTATTACTCTCTATTTCTCTCTGATCTAATAATGTATGAGAATTATTCCTGCAATTAATTCCTATTAGAAAGACATTGTTATATAGAACATTCTCAGTTTGCTTGAGTATGATAAATATTTCTAGCCATAACGCAAGCAAAAGAGCGGAATTTTATTTATAATGAGATTTTCGCTCTTCGGAGGAACTATTTTCATTATTTAATCGCACGGGCTCTACGAAATAGAAAACTTTGCCTAAATGACCAAGTTTCTTTTCTTGTATAAATAAGCTAAGGATATTCCAGAAATATCAAATGATTATGACATTGAGATTATGGAAATTAAAATGTGTGTTTCCCGCATATTACATAATAAGTGTGGAGATAAATCTAAAATAATGAGAGCTATTACCGAGAGCCTAATTTCAGTTCAGTTTATTCCAGATCATCATGATACGTATATTCACGAGGATATAACTTATCAGCAAATGTTCTGTAAATATGTCACTGCCTTTATATTATTAAGCATCACATATTGCTATAAAACAAATCCACACGCATATTTATGGTATTTATGGTCGTTTTTTTTTGTCATGAAACGCAGGGAAAATCGTCAACAACACTGCAAAAATTATTCAAGAACTTTGAATTGCGTTTATTTGACTAATAATTACATGATAGAATTCCTGAAGGTTTCCGAACCACCTCCTGTCTCAAAGATTGGCAAAGCATTTTTTACAGGATATGTTAAACCTATAACAAAGAATCTTCTTCAAAAACATGTACAGATTCTTTCATAGAGTGAATTGAAGAGAAGTTCCCTATGTAGGAACCTTTATGCGTTCTGAAGTCAAATTTTATAGAGGAGACGATTCACTATAGTGAAATATTTTGCTTCAGAATCGGTAAAACTTTCTATATAAGAACCTCTACACCTTAACTCACTCTTTGAAGGAACCCCTATATGTTGCTCTGAAAGATCCTTTGCAAATATAAGTTCTTGTCCTGGTTTCCTTCACATAATTCACTGAGGGATACATAAGAGGACTATTTAAAACTATTTAAATGTTCCTTTGCTGGTACAGTTCTCTTCGCGAATTTCCTTTATTAGATCCATTCAGGGATCTCGTAGAAAACCCATCTATTGAAGCCGATAAAGGAATCGGTACAGGTACATGTAGGAGTTCCTTGACAAATAAATATTTTTTTCAGGAACGCATTAAAGGTTTCCGTTGGGGGAAACTTCCTTTCAATTCACCTTTTGAAGGAACTCATAAACGTTGCTTTAAAGCTTTATACATTCTCATCATAATGAGGAGGTATTGGTTTTATGTGAAATTTGACTTTCGCAAAATTTATGAAACCTGCACGTTTTGAGACCTTCTGATTCCAAAAAAGTAGTTTTTACGTTGATGCCTAACTGTCTGTTCTCGTCGTCGTTGTCATCGTCGTCGTTTGTAATCCATAACCCAAAAATTGTAAGTATGATCCCTTTTAGTAGGTGAAAAATATAACAATTTATCCCCATGATTTTTTTTTGAAAAAAACAAAATTGTCAGAGTTGTGGCATTTTCAAAATTCGAAAACATAAACGAAAATGATAATTTTTAGCCAAATAAAGCAAGATTGAGAAGAAAGTCGTAGAGAAGAAATGTTTCTTTTCGGGAGCGCGTCTTTCAGATCTCACGCTTCGCGCTCGATGGTAATCTCACCTCGCACTCCGCGCTCGGTTATGGATTTACCTCGCGCTACGCGCTCGGCCTTTGTACCTCCCTACAATTGTATATAGATCTTGTGAGGCTCAAAAGCGAAATGTCGACTAATTTAATTTGATGAGCATGAATTTTCTTTTGTTAAAGCTCCTCCGGCTTTTACGAATACATTCTCATCGCGTGTCTCGTGCTGCGTACTCGAAGTTTGTCCAAAGTGGCAGAGAAGTTTTGTTGCCTTATTTTTTCACATGTTATGTAGTTTTCTTAGAAATTCAATTTTTCAATTTTTTATTTTATTTTCTACGATTGAAACAAAAACTACGCGTCGAATGGGAAAAATTATAACAAATATACAGATATTTTTCGGGTGAATAACTTTTTTCCATCAATCTTGTGTGTTACCCTTAGTCATTTAAAAAAAAATTGTATTATTTGATTCTTATGTTAATTTTTCCTGATTGAAATGAATTCATTTTATGGCTTTTTATAAATTAAGCAAAAACTACTTGTCCTATCAAGAAGTTAATTTCACCAAATTTGTAGATCTTTTTTTGGTGCACAAGTTTAGTTCATATATATTTTCCCGTAGCTTGCATAGTTTCACCGAAAAATGAAGCTTTCTATTTTCCATTATTTTTTGGGCGACTAAAATTTGAATTTCCTTTTTTTCGATAAATTTGAAAAGTTGCATAGATCATCCTGGAGGGCTCCCAAAAAGAAACATTTTTTTTCTTCAATATTTTTTTCACATCTTGCGTTGTTTGGACAAACATTCTCATTTTCGTTTATATTTTCGAATTTTGAAAATGTCACAGCTCTGAAAATTTTATTTTTATTAAGAAAAATCATCAGAATAAATTCTTTTATTTTTTACCTTTCATAAGAAACCGTACTTACAATTGTTGAGTCCTGGAAAAAAAGTCCAAAATAATTTTCAAAATGCTCCCCCTTCTCGATTTTTGATCCAAAATACCTGGTTAACGAACTCGACTTGTCTTTTTGGTCCCTTAAAATGGGTGCCAAAGTACGATCGAATATGACCGTTCTTTCGAAAGTTATCAAGTTCCCCAAGAAGAAAAATTTTTTTCTTTGACTTTTTTTCAATCTTGCATTTTTTGGCTAAAAATTTTGATTTTCTTTTATGTTTTTGAATTTTGAAAACACTATAACTCCGACAGTTTTGTTTTTATCGAAAGAAATGGTTTAGATAAATTGTTTCACTTTTTACGTGATGTAAGATATTCTACTTACATCTTTGGGACCTGTCTTTTTGGTCCTTCGAAATATGTGCCAAGGAGCAATCCGATTCGATTTGTCTTTCAAAAGTTATGGAGTGTACATAAAAAAGTCAATTTTCACATAAAACCAATACCTTCTCATTATCACTTGATTACTTTCGAAACAATGATCATATTCGATCGTGCTTTAGCACCCATTTTGAGGGACCAAAAATACAAGTCGAGTTCGTTAACCGTCTGTTTTGGATCAAAAATGAAAAAGGTGGAGCATTTTGAAAATTTTTTTGATTTTTTTTTTCTAAGACCTAAAAATTGTAAGTACGGCTTCTTGTAGTAGGTAAAAAGTGAAACAATTCATCCCGATCATTTTTTCCGATACAAACAAAATTGTTAGAGTTCTGGTATAATCAAAATTAAAAAATAATAAGAGAAAATGAGAATTTTTAGCCAAACCACGCAAGATATGAAAAAAAGTTTGAAGAAAAAAATGTTTATTTTTGGGAGCCCTCCAGGATGATCTTCACAATTTTTCGATTTTATCGAAAAAAAGTAAATTCAAATTTTGGTCGCACAAGAAATAATGAAAAATAGAAAGATTCATTTTTTGGACAAACTATGCAAGCTACGGGAAAATATATATGAACTAAACTTAAGCACCAAAAAAAGATCTGCAAATTTGGTAAAATTAACTTTTTGATAGGACAAGTAGTTTTTGCTTCATTTATTAAAAGCCATAAAATGAATTTATTCCAATTAGGAAAAATAACCATAAAAATCCAAAAATTAAATTTTTGAAAAAAGGACCGAGGCTAACAAACAAGATTGATAGAGAAAAGTTATTCACAAGAAAAATATCTGTAAATTTGTTATAATTTTTCCCATTGGACGCGTAGTTTTTGTTTCAATCGTAGAGAATAAAATTAAAAATTGAAACTACACAACATGTGAAAAAAATTGGACAACAAAACTTCTCTACTGCTTCGGACAAATTTTGATCGATTGCGCAGCACGAGTCACGCGATGAGAATGTATTCTTTAAAGCCGGAGAAGCTTTAACAAAAGAGAATTCACATTCATTAAATGAAAGAATAAGTAGTCGACATTCCGCTTTTGAGTTTCACAAGCTCGATATAAAACTGTAGGGAGGTACAAGAGCCGAGCGCGTAGCGCGAGGTGAGATTACCATCAAGCGCGAAGCGCGAGATCCGAAAGACGCGCGTCCTAGGCGCGCTTGAACTTGCGAGCGGAGCGTGCCTAATGCGCTGCTAAAATCTCATCGTGTGCTTTGCGTGCGGCTCGCTTCGCTTGCTAGTTCGAGCGCGCCTATGGCGCACGTCTTTTCGATCTGTCGCTTAGCGCTTGAAAAAGCCTTGAAAAGATTTGAAATTCACCTTGCGCTTCGGGCTCCGTTTATTTTTTGCCTCAAGCTTCGCGCTTGGCTACTCCCGGTCCTAGTCGCGCTTGATATTTTAATATGTATTTATATAATTCTCTGATATGTAGCATAATTACAATAGTTTTTTGAAAGGGGGAAATAATAAAAATTCCAAATTTTTGGATTGAAACTGTTTGAAGAAAGAAATCTCATAACTGACAACTCATTAGTCACATCTTTCTTTTCATAAATGACAATTTATTTCCTGTTCTCTTATTTCATATTTGGCGTCGTTCAGCTGCTGATAATTGGAATTTTTGATTTTCGATAGCATTTTCGATGTTCAAACGGAACACGGTGAGTCTCATGAAAAAATATTCAAAGACGAATTTTTAGGACTTTTCAAAAGTTATACTTTATTTTAAGTAGGAGATTTCTTTTCGATCAGAAAGTAATTAATTACGTAGGTGCTATGTTTTGATCTGCTGATCTGTGTGTACAAAATTATTATTGAAATATTATTGCTTTTTACATTCTCATCAGAGAAGGTATTAGATTTGTGTAAAATTTGACCCCTCCCCCGTATTTGTCAAATTTCTACGTTTTCAGATCCCCTGAACCCGAAAAACAGGTTTTTACGAATGTGTCTGTTTGTCTGTCTCTCTGTTAGCACGATAACTTTCGAAAAAACTAATCGATTTGATTAGCCTTTGGTATACTCTTTTAGTGTCAGAAACTGAAGGTCAAGTTCGTTAGCCAGGTATCTTGGAAAAAAATTCAAAAAGTTATAGCATATAAACAAAAATGAGAATTTTTAGCTAAACAACGGAAAATATGAAAAAAGGTATAGAAGAAAAAATGTTTATTTTTGGGAGCCCTATATGATGGTCTTCACAACTTTTCGAATTGTTTCAAAAAATCGGAAAATCAAATTTTGGTCGCACAAAAAATGATGAAAAATAGAAAGTTTCATATTTGGTGAAACTGTGCAAGGCACGGGAAAATATAAATGGACAGAAATTGTGCACAATTTGGTAAAATTTACTTATTGATAGGATAAGTAGTTCTTACTTTATTAAAAAAAAACCATATCAAAAAGGACGAAATTGAACTTTCGGACGATTGTCCCAAGCTTAGGGAAAAACAAACAAACACAAGTTCTTTATCAGAAAAATATCTTTAAATGTGTTAGCAATCTTTTTTTAACAGAACATGTGGTTTCTATTTCAATAAGGAAAAATAACTTTAAAAATGAAATAATAAACTATTTGAAAAAATTACGAAGGTTGAGACAGAAGATTAATAGAGAAAAGTTCTTCACCCGAAAAAGATCTAAAAATTTGTTATAATTTTTCCGATTGGACGCATAGTTTTCTGTTGCAATCATATAAAATGAAATAAGACATGAAACAATTAAATTTCTAGAAAAAGTACACAACGTATAAAAAAATTGGGCAACAAAACTGTTTCGGACGAATTTTGATCAGGTGCGCAGCACGAGACACGAGAAGAGAATGTATTCGTTAAAGCCGGAGAAGGTTCAACAAAAGAGAATTCAGAATCATCAAATTCAAGAAGGTCAACATTTCATTTTCGAGTTTCGAAAGCTCTGCATGCAAATGTAGAGAAGTACAAAGACCGAGCGTGTAGCGCGAGATCCGAAAGGCGCATGCCTTAGGCGCGCTCAAACTTGTGAGCGAAGCGCGCGATGAGAATGTGCCCACGCAGCGGGCAGATTTTCTATTTTTACATTCCCATTCTAAATAAGAGAGTATTAGTTTTATGTAAAATTTCACTTCGTCGGGTTTAACCAACCTCTACCTTTTGAGACCACTGTGTGTCAGCAAAAACGATTTTTATGAAGGTGTCCGTCTGTTGTCTATAAAATCGTAAAGGCTTTTTGATTTAAAAAGTCACTTTTCCGCTCAAAGTATGCCAGATACGAAAAAAATTGCAAGGACCTAAATCATTAATTTTGAGAAAATTCACAAATTTACTTCAGACTATTTCTTTGATTTCATGTATAGTTTTGTAAATGTCATCAAAAACGAAACATTTTTTTCTCCATCAAAGGAATGCGATGTACAAAAAAAGGTTGCAGAAGGAAAATTGTTCATCCCAGAGAGATCTACAAATTTTCGAACACTATTTTTTGATGAGATCTACAGTTTTTGTTTTAGCCGTGATGATGCATTTGAAAAAATCTGCCTGCTGCGCGGGCACATTCTCATGGCGCGCTTCGCGCGCGGCTCGCTTCGCTCGCAAGTTTAAGCGCGCCTACGGCGCGCAACTTTCGCATCTCGCGCTTCGCGCTCGGCCTTTGTACCTTCTTACAGTTTCATATAGAGCTTGTGAAACTCAAAAGCGAAATGTCGACTACTTTAATTTAATGAGTGTGAATTCTCTTTTGTTAAAGCTTCTCC
>WSXT02027406.1:0-13868 GCA_011762715.2 Neuroterus valhalla | reverse complement strand
AGAGTTGAAGTAGTATTCTGAAGAAGAAATATTTCTGAAATATGATAGAAAGCTTCTTTACATTGTCCATTGCGAATGCATTCTGTTTTAGTTAAAAAATCAAATATTTGTTTGATATTTAAACTTGTTTGTTGAAAATCAAATTTTCTTGTCAAAGTTACATTATTTCGATTCAAAATTCACCTCTGTTTGAAATTTCAACTACTTTGTTAAAAATCGATTCATCTTTTTTTGGTGAAAAATTAAATTATTGAGTTGAAATTGATTTTTGAATTTGAAAATTAAACTATTTCTTTGGGAATTTATGTACTTCGTGGAAAATTTGCCTTTTTTGTAGAAAATTATTCTTTACGGTCGAAAATTCATCTTTTTGATTAAAAATCATCTATTCATTTGAAGATTCATTATACTTGGAAATTGATCAGTTTTTGTTAAAAATCAAATACTTCAACTGAAAATTTAACTGTTTCATTTTCATAGAAAGTTGATTTTTCCTAGTTCAAAATTCGATGTTTCGGTGAAAATTTGTCTTCTTCAATTGAACATTCCATCATTTCGTTGAAATTTGACATATTTTGTTGAATTGTCGCTTTTTTGTAGAAAATTATCGTTTTCTTCGGAAGTTAATATTCTTCTTCGAAAATTCTTCTTTACGGTTAACAATTCAAGTTATACAGTCAAACATTTTCCATTTTAGTCAAACATTCATCTAATTGAAAACTCTTATGTTTGGTTTAAAATTAATTTTTCAAGACAAAAAGGTCACTATTTCGTTTTTATTTGGAAATTCCTATTTTTTGGTTGAAAATTAATTTTTTTCCAAATCAACAAACTGTTCTAGTTAAATGTTCCTCATTACAGTTAAAAATTCGTTTTTCTGTTTCTGGTTAAAAATTCAACTACTTCAGTTAAACATTTACAATTTCATTTGATTCTTCATCATTTTTTGTGAAAATGTAATAATTTGTTTAAAAAAGTTCATAGTTGCCGTTAAAAATCTATTTTTTTAGTTAAACATCCATCTTTTTCAATTTGAAATTTGAGTAATACAATTTCCGTTGACGATTTATCTTTTTTATTTTTTTTCTTAGAAAATGATTCTTTCTTTTTGGAGATTAATCTTCTTATTTGAATATTCACTTTCATGGTTGGAAATTGAAGTGCTCCAGTTAAATATTTATCTTTTTAGTTGAGAATACATCTTCTTGTTTCGAAATTTAAGTGTTCTGGTTGAAGATTAATGTTATTTGAAAATTCATCACATTGGTTGAAAAGTGAACTGTTTTGCTGGAAATCTGTTGTTCTTTTTTTTGTTATCGTAAATTGATTTTTTTAATTGTAAGTTTAACTGTTCCAATTTTTGTAAAAAAATGATACTTTTTGTTGAAAATCAGAGTATTCTTTTTAGAATTGATTTATTTTGCAATGTTTGATCTGTTGTGTTGGGGGATGTTTGGATTTGAATAAAAATAAATGTAAGCGTTTTGCGACGTATATAAATGTGTTACTTCTAGTTGACCGGGAAAATTGAAAAACTTGACCGTGAAAAACTGGTAATTTGAAATCGCCACCCTGTTTTTCTAAATTACAAGTTTTATTAATAGCAATTACAGCGTGACGAAAATTGAACTTGTTTTTTTTACTATAATCTAACATAATGTATTAGAGTTTATTTATTAACTAATATTTAATGAAGTTTTATTAAAGGCTACGTAGTTTATGGACGACCCCTAAGTCATGAGTATGCCAAATGAGATTTGGGCCAACGGAAATTGCTAATGAAACCGTTCATTGCCATGTTCAACGTTGCGGATTGTGAAGATCCTCGTAGTGACCAAGAAAAATGTCTTTTCTCCTTCGTCAGATTCGAGGTCCTGAAAGGAGGATGTATTCTCCACGGATCGAGCTGGAAGGAAGGTTCCTAACGTGTTTTGACTCTTTTTGACTTTCTTCGCCATTTCTGTGGCAGGATGTATTTCGTTTTGTCGCTCCTTCAAGGACGTGTTAGTACATACAAGAGCTGATTTTCTCTGTAGTAATCGTCAGTTCATCAGATGGTTGCACGCTGGTACATTTTGGTATGTCTTTTGTTATATGAACGAAGTAATCCCCTCGTTCAAAATCATTTCAAAATAAAAAGATAATTTGTGACAAGAAACGAATTTACTTACCTGGGTCTATTCTATCCATACTATTTTTACTCTGGAAGGATTAAATGGTTTTACTTAATGGTTGAAAATTGTACAGTAAACCTACATTGTGTTTTACGGCACAAATTTTTTATTTGATTCCGAGTACTTTATAAACTTTTTCCATTACAAACAATAAAAAATTTTGCTATTAAATTTTCAATAAGACCTCATTTTATATAGAATGGTATTAATTCTACCAAAAAAGTTCAATGAATAATTTGATTCCAAATTTTCATGATAATTTTTTGTTCAACTAGAAATTATTTAATTTCTTTTTCAAATTATTTTTGCAGTTTTGTCCTTTAATTCAGCGAAATACTGAAATTTGTTAGCAGATGTACAAATTTTAAAAAATACTGGAAGTTTATAATACCAGTCTTATGAAATTCCAGTGATGTTTTATGATATATTTTTAAGTTTTTTATGCTAGTATACTAAGTATTCGAGTTTCCTAATAATTTTCAAAAATTTTGGCATTGATTATAGGCAAAAAATTAGGCAGATTAGCGATAAAGTTCGCAAATTCAAAATTGGAAAGATGATGGTACCAAGCCTTCGGGAAGCCCTTGTTATTTGTTTGATTCCATACGTGGTTTGTACAAATTGGGGTTCCCTTGGTGGAGGGACTCACAATGTGGAAGCTGGAGGTGAGAAAGGAGGTTCTGTGAAAGATTTTACAAATCGAAAAAGTGGAGCCGAATATCGTGCCCAGGAAAACACAAGAACTACCAAGGACGGTAGTTCTGAGTTGGATAAAAAGGATGCAGAATCTCACGAACAGAAACAAAATTCTGGACACTATGATGAAAAGGATTCTGTGGAAAAAGGACACGAAGTTGGTCGGCATGCTGCAGGGGATTCACATAAAATTGACCAGGGTGAACACACTGTGGAGAAGCAGGTTAATGGACAAGAGAAAAAAGGATATCACAGGAGTGGATTCGTTAATAAATATCACAAAGATGAATCTGGCGACAATTCCAGTTTTTATGAAGACAGCAATAATGAAAGTGGACATAAAGGATATGAAGGTCGTGGTGGAGAATATCATGAAAAAGCCTCAGATTCCTATAAAGATGGTGCTCATGATAAATCTCATGCTGGAAAGGACCATGTTAATAAGGGTGTTTATGATAAAGGAGAAGGGTGAGAAATTGAGGTTTCGCAAATTTTAATATGATTCGTATGTCCTTCAAGTATTTTGAGATATTTTTTAATCAGATCATTTTTGAAGAACTGGGGAAAAAAGGGTTTTATTCTACGATGAATTGTAATTCAAACAGAGAAATGGAAAATTAAAATGTTTTGCAATTTTCATGAGACAATTTTTGAAAATATGGTTTCTAATAAATTTTTATATTGTGCAAAAGCATACAAAACCTGAGTTATAGAAAAATATGTGTTTCTATGATATTAGAATCAATTTTTTGAATTACTATAAAATTCATTGAGCCTTTCTGGAATCACTTGAAGTCTTATAAGGCCCAAAATATGCTATTATTGACATAACAATTGGAAAAAAATTAAAAGCAAAATCAATTTTCCAAAAAATTCAGCTTTGTTTAGTGATTCTTGATCTGTTAAATTTAATAGTAAATATGTAATAATTAGATTCAATAAAATGAGAATCTTTTCAGCATTAGATTTTGTCATTTTGAGGAAAAGAAACTTCATTAATTTATTTATAATTACTCCCCAACCATTGTTATATAGAGTGAAAAAGTTACATAAGTTATATCAAAAGATATATAAATTTTTATTACTAACTGATAAAACATTTTTTTTCAAATTTTTGCACAATTCGTAGGTATAACAACCAATACAATTACGCTGGAGGCCATGAAGATAGTCGTTATGATGACGATAGGAGGAAAATCTATCACGATGGTGCTGGAAGGTACTATGATCATAACGGAAATGAGATCTACTATTACCGCAGGGAACAACCTAATCCTTATTATCCTAACGAATATTACCCTTATGGCCAGTCCCATTATGATGCTTACTATCCGCGAGACCACTATGACACGAGGTATCGTATTTCTCACAGATAATTTGTTAAAATTATTGCTTGTTGAAGTTGATTTTGACACCACATTTTTAAATTGTCCAGAAAAAAAGTTCGGTACAAACTCACAATTCATAATATTATTCGTAACTCGTATTTCCATGATATGTATTAATGTTAACTTAATTAATCAATTTATGTATTTGGGAAATTACCGGTTTTTTTTTGGTACAGATTGTTTTTCCTTTTCGACCGATTCCATTTAAAATCATATGCAAAGCTGAGAATATCAAAGATTTTACAGTTTTATCAAAAAAATTTCACTATGCTAAAAACTTGACAGAATTTTTTGCAAAATCCAGTACATTCCGAATGATGGTAGGTATTCCAGATTCTATTTCTGATTGAAGTGGGATTTTCAATTGATCTCAACAAAATAAAAAAATAAAAAATAAAAAAATGTCGCTATTCTTTTTCTAAAATTATTGAAAGAGGTTTTCTCAAAAAACCTATTTTATAATTTTTTTTTTTTGCATTTTTATTTTTTTTTCTTATTTTTTCTGGGAAAATGTTCAAGTCTCCATAAAAAAGATACGCAGCCTTCCTTATTCAGGAAGAATCTGCAAACGAATCTCGGAGCAATTAGTTTTTTGTAGAAATTTCCAAGGCGTGCAAACCTTTATCTGAACATTTTTTTGGATCTTTCGTTTTTTCCAGAAAAATGCCATAATTCTGTTCTTTGAAATTGATTTTTGGAAATAGGAATAGTGGTTTGCCAAAAGAAAAACTTTAAAGATATGTCGTTTATATTTTCATAATTTTCCTAACAATCAAAATTTGTTGAAGGAATTTTCGAAATAATCCACTTTCAAGAATTTGAAAGGAATCAACCGTCCATATTTGCATTGATGTAATTTTCAATACTTTAGATTTGGATGTCATTAAATTGTATCTTTCCTAGAACCCCGTAATTGGAACACCTATCATCTAAGATTCCAATATTCAAACTTTAAAATAAAAAAAATTTTATGTGTTAAAGGGGATTTGATTGAAAATTATTTTATTCCAAAAATCCAAATGTCGAGATCTAGTTTTTAATAGTAAGATTTGAAAAAAATTGCAGTTCTTTCATTTGATTGCGAAAAATTTTTTAATATTAAGTTCTGAATTTGAAAAACTCAAAGGGAATGGACACAAGAGAATTCTTAAAATTTGTGTTTATACTAGTTGAATTTGAATGTGAATAATCTTTATAAATGAATCACGGATTTTGTCAAAGGATTTTATAGTTATTAGCTTGTTAATTTGTTAATAAAAAGATGATTCTACCTTTTTATTGCTTGTGTAATTTTTTCAGATATTACGCCGATCAGCCGGATCACCGTAAAGGTGATGTCTACTACCCTGAGGCTAGGCGCCACTATGATGAAGCTGGTGACACCTGGGCAGATTATTATAGGGACGGTTATTCCACCGGATATCAAAAGGGATATTTACCACATGGTGCTCACCATCAAGACTATTATAGGAGTTACTGAAAATAATTCTGTTCAAAAGCAAAACATAACAATCTCAATCAATTTCATGAGTTAAATAAAGTACCATTACCTACTATATATTATTATACCTAAGATAAGATCCGATTTTCTAATTTAATAAATAGTATTGATTAATTATAGTCTTACTTATTACTCTGCTTAAAAACTTCTCTTTCAGGTCTAGGCTCGGAAGATGTTTATTTCAAAAACATTAGGTCAATAATTTACAGATATCAGGCGTTCCAAAAATGTTGCATTTTACAAACTGCAGTAGATTGTAAGATCTATTATTGCCATAAAAACCGGGTAAGACAGAATTTCTGGAATGTAAGGTGACATTTTTATGGTTTTTTTGAAGACTTTGATTACCTATCTTTTATGAGACTGAAACATAGAATTTTTTAGCATTTTTAGAAATGATTAATGAGGTTCTCACGTGGATATTCTGGTTGCATACTTGCAGCATTGTCGTGGATGATTAGGTGAAGCATCGTCAGCAATAAATTGATCCCATTCATGCAAGTTCTTATAATCCAGTCGTATTCAGGATCGACATCATTATTCATTCTAAATCTGTTTTCACTAGGTTTGAAATTTTGAAGGCATTTTCAAATTTTATTTCAGGTGTATGCGTTGTATGACAGCATAATTTTGACATAATATATGCATACGTCAGATTCATTCTGAGCAGTGTATTGTTTTGAGTTTGAATCCAAACCAAAACTAATGCTATGGAAATTTTCGAGATAAAAATATCAAAGAAATGATGATTTTAATTGAACTTTGAAACTGGTTGAAACGATCAATTAAGGAAAAATTATTTGAATGTTATGTAGCTCATACATACCAATATGGTTACAGAAACGTTTTGTAACTGCTAGAATATAATTATAATACACTAATTTTAAAGAATAATTTTCCATCTATAAAATAATAAGCTGTCTTATCGACGTTGTTATGTCGGTAAGTAAGCGCTGAACACGAAGCTTCGAGAGATTCTCGCCAGTTGCCTGACGTAATAACACGTAACTATTGCAAGAGCTCGTTCTACACTCGAACAGTCAGTGCCTGGGGACAGCTGAGTGACTGAGTGACCTTGCGGTGTTTGTAAACAGATACACGTTGTCGTTGCGAAGTGTTGTGCTTGAAATTTGGTCGAAAAAGTTTGGATTATTGTGCTAAACAGGTCAAGACGAAGAAATCATGGAGGTTGAACATATGTGCATCGCAGAAAACGAGGTGGTGAGTAGGAAACCTATCAGAAAAATAATTTACATTGGGGCCTCGTGATCGACGAAATAGGTGACAGTCTTTCCCATGGATAGTGACAGCAGCACTTGTGTAGACAATTAGTATAGACATAATAGAATTCGTGGGAAGAAAGTGATTCATTGGTTTTCCACCCTTTTGTGGGCTAACAAAGGGCGTTGTTTCTTGTCGTGACGTCAGGATGGCAGACCACCTCGCGTTAGTGCCTATGAGTGTTTAGCTTGGAAGGGGAAAGGTGTGCATTGGTGGGATGACTGTTTTCTCGAGTTCTTTTTTCCCCAGTTACTTTCACATTTCCAGGCTATCCGACAAGCTGGCGCTTTGTGTCTTTCCTTTGCGACCTTTGTTACGTACTTCCACGTTTAGATGTCACTGTAAGATTTCGTCACGTGACTGGCCAGGGATGTATTTTTGACATTTTTACTCAAACAATTGTGATACATTCATTCTTATTGTCTATTCAGAATGGCTTTGTGATTGTATGTTTTTATCGTTTTTGGAACTGTTAAACTGTCATGAGTATATCTGTCAATCCGGGGTGTGGGGGCATCCTTTATATCTTGCCAACATTCATCTTGTTCATTCATCTCTACAATTTTCAGATAGTCGATAATGCCTACGAAATATTGCATCAACAATTCTACAGTGTTGCATTTTACCATTCGCAATTCATTTTCCGGCAAATAACGAAATGTATGTGACCCAAAAGTGACATCCGAATTCGGGGGGAATGCACCACACATCCATACCTTAGATGTACACAAATTCATTTGGAAACTGAAATTCCAAGAATGAACATTCATATCTTAAGAAAGAAGTAAGAAAACAGTTTTTTAAGGTTCTAACAGTAAAATATTATTTTCGATTATCTACGAATAGGAAGTATTTCATTAAATAAAAGTAGAAATATATTTTAACCAATACTTTTAGATTATTCTGCGGTTGTCAGGAAAAAAAAATTCCTTGCTTAAGAATTGATTCGTTGAAAATTATGTCTCGATTCGAGAATTATGGAGTTCTATCGTACATACAATGTATACAGGTCAGAGGACAATTGCTGGCTTCTTCACGCAAGATTTTTGCTTTGTATTCATGAAAATGTTTTAACCACTTTTTAAGTATCTATTCGTAGCAGAAATGGTAGAACCCAATTATAAAAATGCTACTTTTATGTTTATAATTTTTTGAAACGGATCCAGCTTAGAAGGTTGCTCAAAGAATAATAGTTCAATGGTTTAATTTGTATTCCAAAGTTAATGTAATTTCATAAAGGAAAAATTGGAATCGGAGAGAGTTAAATTCGTTTGGGGTTCCTCCATCTGAAAACGGAGCGTGAGGGTAAAGTTATCTTAGTCTCTTTTGTGCTGGATGGTTGTGTGTGCCTTTTGTAAGCTGAAAAAAGTGCTCTATAGGTCAGCATATTTTTAATCAATGAAATACCCTCTCTTTCACTTGCAATATAATTTTAGATAATGGATATTTGAATAATAAAAGAAAGTATTGTAACATAATTCAATAGTTATTGTTCCTGGAATTTTTTTTCCTAAAGAAATAATACGGAATTACTGTACTCGATTTTCGTATAATGATTACTATGAGGGTTTTCCAGTCGACCATTATTGTAATTTTATTCCTTGACAAATGAATTATAGAAGAGAGAACAAGTTTGAATGCAATAATGTGTTGTATGATTATCCCTTTGGGATGATATTATATATAAAAAATTTTCTTTTTTAAATTCAAATGAACCTAATAACGTTTTTTGGGGTTGACATATCACATAATTCTGAGTTCTAATTTTTTTGCATGCATCAGAGTACGTTTAAAGGTGGAAGCAAAACAAAAAAATATGCGTTTTCTAAGTAATGAAACATTTGCATCCCGTTATCATTTCGAAGAATTGATATTTGTGTCCTTTTAGGGGTTATCTATTTTTCATGCATCATTACTATATAGGACACTAGATTCTCCAGAACTGATATTACAAAGTTTAATGGATACTCAAATTTTCGTTCGCTTTATCATGCCATTTTACAGTGTTATAAAATATGCAGGAAAACACGAATAGAGCGCTGGTACTCGATAGAGTTTTTTTTATCTTCATATTAAAATGTAAAAGATGTGTTTGAACATTCAGGGTGATCAATATTTCGTCAGAACTTTCCTATTGTCACGAGTATGCTTTTCATGTACCTGAATCCAACATGATGCTATAAATCGGTTCTGGATTTTTTTTCTTCATATTGAGAGGAGGTGACGAAATTTCTGTATTTATAACTCTCTCAATGTCAATAAACATTTCTTGAATTGTAAAACTTTTACTTCTGAGTAAATATTTGTTCAAGCAAAAAACTTCTACCGATTTATTCTTATTTCCTGTAGAAAAAGACCAACTCCGATGGGCAGAATATAAAAGTTCAAGTCATCAATTCCGCAGATTTTAACAGCACAATAATGTAAAATTTTCGTAGGATTCCTACAGAGGGTAGAAATCTTCCTACTGGAGGGAAAAAAGCTAGTGATGAGGGGATTCTGGTTTTGACTAACTCTTTACTCAAGTCTTGAAACAGTTTTACAACTTATGCAATTTTTATGTGTCTTGGAAATTTTTAGAATTCCACATATGTTTCCTTCAGGGATGGGTAAGTATAATATGTCACTCATATTACATGATTTTCTACATGTATACTACTGCGTATATTACGTGTTTAGTTTCCTACAAATGTATTCTACATTTTTGATCCCGTGGCCCGATTGAAATTGACGTGACGTAAAATTGAGCAATTTGATTATTCGTCATTCTCGACCACTTTCTCAAACATATTAAGTTTGGGGAAGGAAAACATACGTCTTTGTTGGACTTTTGTATCTGGAAAGTTTGCAAACATTTTGAATACATGAGATGCGAACATATAAGTACGACCGTTGACCGATCACATAGTATCCTAACCTATAAGAAATCGTTCCTTGTTTCTCAGACTCTTGGCATTAGTAATTTTTTTGTCAGCTATTTTGTTGCTGTTTGTGAAGTTTGAAGTTATAACTGTTATTTTCTTAATATAGAAAGAAAGAAATGGAAAGAGGGGTTAGATGGGCTCATTCGTAGCTCATTTCAAAAAAAAAGAAGATGGAAGAAACGTTGCCTTGTGCTGTGCAATATTATTTTGACTTTTCGACGAAGTAAACACTTCGCGACATTTTTATTTTCCGATTTCTGGCACTGGAAATTAATTCTTTACCATGGTATCCCTTCTTAAAATGTTTTAAAATTCCTTTCAACATTTTTACTCCAAACACTTCAAAGCAATTTGAAATCAATTAAAAACATCAAACAGAAATGTAAGAGGTTATGTGTCGTCTGCTATCTTTTCTATGTATTATACATAGTTTTCAACAATTTTCTGCGTAAATTATGTCGTTTATGTATTATACGTAGAAAACCTCAAGTTAAGCGTAACTTTGAAACCCAGCTTTCCTTAGAAAAAAAATAAAACCCCCTGAAGACTCAAAAAATCTTGTGGCTTTTGTATGTTCCTGGCATCTTGATCAGAGAAACATGTAATTTTATCAAAGAGATTCTCTTTCAGCGCGGATATTTTACTGTTTGTAATCGTAGAGTTCATCTTCTCTATATGCTTTAGAACTACTCAAGATCTGAAATTTAAAAAATAGCCTCGAAGGAAGGAAAGAAGAAGTTTTAAATCTTGATTGGTTGTTTTTCAAAGAATATTTCTACAAATTAAATTTTTCTGAATCGAATTTTCGAGTCCCTTAGAAAATAGTGTATAGTGATTGTTTTAAAGCTCACTTTAAAGGTATATTTACGTAGAATATACGCATCATATCAAGAAAATAAAAATTAATGTTTCTCAGTTGCTACGTAAAAAAGTCAATTTTTTGTTGCACCTGGAAGTAAGCCCGTTTATGCCTTATAAGATGACCTTACCCCTATTTTCTGGCATAAATAAAAACCTCTTCGGCTTGGAATAGGACAGATTTTCCTGATTTCAAACTTTTTGTGTGTATCAAAGTCTCAATTCAGTATACAAAAGTCAAAGAGAAATTAGTCGTTATTTCTGCAATTATAACCAAAACCAAATTTTGGTTGTGTCCAGAGAAGTTTCGTTGGAAGCAAAGGAAATCTGTTGAAGTATAACTATCAGCAAAACTTTTTTGTTCTACCAGCAAAACAGTTAATGCAGTGTACTTCTTAGTCCGAAAAAATTAAAGACTAAAAGTGATCAAATCGGTTTTATATTTCAAAATAAAATCGTTTAGTGGAGATATGGGGAAAGTTCCTTTTCTTATCCTTTTCTAGAGTCAGAAGCTTGGATTGAAATGGACATAGCCTAATTGTCAATGGTTTAATAATAATGATAATGAATAATACACATTCTTCCGAACCCAACATAATACAATGTTGCATGCCAATTTTGGAAAAATTGCTGTATAATATTTAATTAATTTTGCGAAAAATAAAATTCCTTTGATCATTTTAGTTTTTTTGAAAGGTTGCTAGAACTTTAATTTTGATTACATCGGGTCAGATATTCTACATGCCCATGTTCCTGAAAATTTTTCGAATTCTCTCAACTTTTTACAAATAGCATCTAACTTCACATAAAGCCGGCATGAGGCGTTGTAATCGCGAAACTCGTACAATATTGCAAGTTGGTAAGAAACAGTGTGGTTACATGGGTTTATGTGGTAGGGGCGCCTTAGCGAGCAAGTGGTTCCTGGACCATCCTTTAGCGTTGAGCTTCTATATACTGCGCAGTTGACGGAGTGGACGCGGCACAATTCACCGGTGAGGTTTCTTTCTTTTTAACAAATCTTCACACACGCACACACACACACACACACTGTCACACGTGTTACTCCACCTTACTCCAAATTCAATCACACATTCATACGTGATAACAATTCAAGTCTTATCACTCATATCATTCATGGGGTGAACAATTGGCTCACTACAACGAAATAGTGAAAAAGTGAGAATGCGAAATTCGTCGATGTAACGATATTCGAAACCGACGGACCTGTTATAGTACTATAGTACTTCCAAATACGCGACGGAGACCAGTTTCTACTTTCGGGGGAAAAAAACGCGCCGGGCAGCATATGTTTTCGAAGTGGATATTTTTTGTGCGATAGACGTTAGGTCTCATAATAAAAGGTGACCTGTATATCTTCAAGGTTGCTGAAAACTATGATTTGCATTTTTTTTCCTTTTCAAAGGAATATCAGCCAACAGAGTTGCATAGCAATTACGAGACTAACTGCGTTTCCACGTCATTACTAGGTCGTTACGCACGGAACGTTCACAACCTCGAATCAGCGTTGTTTTTAGGCTGCAATCCGATCGAGGATCATTGCGACAATAGGAAACCTCTGGGAAAATAAATTATATGTTTGTATATTTCATGGAAACTCAATATTACTGTTCGGATTCAGAAGAATAGTAAATGGAATATGAAGGTTTTATCAATGTTTTCAATTGCATAAATGCAAGATTTTAAATAAATATATGTGGTTTTAGCTTGATTCATAACTATGATAATAATATTCGGGGTGGTTATTGTGCTAACTATACAGAAATAATCACATAGTAGTTTTCATTTAAAAATACTATACAATAATAATTTGTATATCATTTTGTGACATGTGGCTCAATTCGTATGAAAATAATTTCTTTATACCAAAACATATTTGTTGCATTACTCAAACATTCTGTACAAAATAAGTATGTAACTAGATGAAATTTATACTCCCTGAAGTTTTTACTTGAATGTAAAAGTTACGGATCTATGAGTTACTTGCTAGCTTCTGTTTTTATATCATGTAGTGAAAAGTATAAACAAATATGACAACAAAATATTTTTGAATATGTATACAGATATTTAAAAATATTTTTAAAATAAATGCATTTTTTTTGAGATCTATAAATGGATATCATTATCTGACCTGAGCCGTTCTGCATTATCCTCTCTATATTCTGAACTAATCACTATAGTCCAGGAAACAAAGACCAAGAAGGTGCTTTTTCAACGAAAAATTAAAGCCGTAAGACTCAGATGCTCGAAGTTGGCTGGAACATTTTCTTACATTCTCATTCTTAATGAGGAGATATTGGTTCTACATATGTAAAATTTGGACTTCGTCGGTTTTCATCAAATCCCTATGTTTTAAGAACCCCGGAGTAAAAAAAAATCACAAGGGTGCCTGTTTGTATAGTATGTACGATAACTTTGATAACTCTGAAAGATTGTTCAGATGGGATTGTAACTTCAGCGCACTTTTTGAAGGCCTGAACAAAAATAACAAGTTCTTTAATCATCCATTTTTGACCAAGTGTTCTGTTTTTTTTCATCGTTAAAGCTTTTTGAAAAATTGAAAATTCATTTTTCTGCCCAAACCATGCAATATTTGAATAAATGTTGAGGATGAAAATTGTTTATTTTAATGATAAAAAAAGTGATAACGCACTTGAACAAATAGAAAATGCCATTTTCCGGTCTAACTACGAGAAACAGGAAGGAATAATAATGAGCCAAATTGTTCAGCTTAAAAAGCTCTAATACAAATTTCATTCAAAATATTTTTAATAGGGCGTATATATTTTGTTTTAATTGTGATAACGCTTTTTCAAAAATGGAAATTTCCATCTGCCAGCCAAACTATGCGAGAAATGAATATGGAAGACGAGTATTGTTATTAGAATGTGTTCCTTGAGGCCATGTTAAACATGAGTCACGTGACCCAAATTATAGTTTTTTTTTGCAATAACTCACGTCCGCACCGAAATAGATATCGAGTTGATTTTTTGGGGAAAGCCTTAGAAAACAATAAACTACGTTTGTA
>WSXT02027395.1:0-13868 GCA_011762715.2 Neuroterus valhalla | reverse complement strand
TAAAAACCATTTTTTCTGACTCAGGGGGTCTCAAAACGTGGAGATTTCATCAAATCCGCGAAAGTCAATTTTCACATCAAACCAATACCTTCTCATTCAGAATGAGAATGTAAAAATACTGTCATGTTCAGCATAAAAAATGCTAACTATGCTACATTCATCACTTCTTTGTACGAGGTCAAGTTTCAGATATAAAAATTAACAAGTGTTCGAGCGGTGAGCCCCTTATTATTGAATCCGACCCCTCAATTGACCCGACCTGTTTTGAGAGAGGAGGGGGTCGAAATTGGGAAATATACTGTGTAAATAAATTTACTAAAAATTCACAACAAATCTTTGGAAATAATTTGGTAAAGAAAATGAAACAAAACGTGCACAGGTCCATAATTCGCACGAGTGAAATTATATTTTCAACAGGTTCGCGAATATTGCATATGAGAACACCATTTCATAAGTATCTTTAATTTTTCAGAAGCAGGCAAGAACGCAGACGAAATTTCGGATAGGGTTTTATTGACTAGTTCAAATTTTTCATGTTGTTGGAAAATGGTTGATAAAATTTGTCGCAATTGAAACAAATAAATATGCATATCCTAGAAAAAAATTGATCAATACATTTTGCCTAAACAGTTTGTTAGAAATCCATTACAAATTCCCTTAACTTATTATCACCAGGTCAACCATGTGCTCGAATCCATGCATAATTTTTTAATCTACATTAATAACTTTGAATTTTCCGATTTTTGGATCAGTTCCGAATCATTGAAACATTTTTCTTATTTAATCTCCATCTTTTACAATATTAATAAAAACTGAATCGTGAACAAACCCTGTTTCCTGAGTAGAACCTATAGGTGAACCGTGAACCTGTTATGTGATTTTTGAATAACTGATAAAAATGAATCATTTGAGTCCTAACGATATAGGTGTTCAATATATCACGTAGAAATTTATCACCATTTTCTGACTGTGGCTAGAACAATGACGACGTAAACATGCATTTTTAAAAAAGCCATCAGTTAGTTGATCAATTTTGATACTTTTCTCTCCGCAGAGACGCTGTACCAACAAGTTCTGCTGAGCGACGGATCAATCTGCAAAACCCAATAGACCCGTGTGAAAACAATTGATGTAAATGATTAAAATTTCGAAGATTTTGGCAGACGAGTGACGGTTCGAAAAGGCGCGCGGGTCTTTTCAGTGAAAATAGATTTACACGCTCAAACCTGCTGAGTGCGCAGAGAGGCCAGCGAGTCGGTGCCGTCGGGGTCGGTGGTTTGGTTGGGTTAGGTCGTGTTTTGTCATCTTTACTGAGTCGTCACGGGAATAAAATCAATTGCTCAAAAGTGCAACCTCAGAGTGCCGGCGGCTGCGAGGAGGCTGAAGTTGAGGTTGAGAGCCAGTGACAGGCCTTCGTTTTGCGAATCTGTCAATCATGTCGTCACATAGCCAATTGAGGAAAATGGTTATCAGCAGCAACTGGCCGTTTAACTTGAGATGGATGCGAGGGAGAGGGAACTTTGGAGTACTTGGAACGAGGGGAATGGGAGGGGGTGCACTGAGTTTAGGCACTGGAAGTGGAAGTGGAACTACAACGACAATCCTTCAACCGGTCACACCTGAAACAAACAACCAACGAACCATGGCCAACGAAAAGCGGGTCCTAAACGAAGAAAATGTTTTTTATAACCTCAAAGTCATGGAATATGCTGTTCGCGGACCTCTGCTTCTCCGGGCCAACGAAATCGAGAAGGAACTCCAAAAGGTGAATGATTCCATTCATATAAACTCGTGGAATGATGCTCGCGCACATGATTCGCATACTTCTCACATTTATCACTAACGCCCTTCAATATATATGCTATATAACCGCTTACTCCTAATTTCTTTTTAAAGAGTCTCCTCAAACTTTCTTCTTTTCCAAGATGATAAACATTGACAACTGATAATGGTTTTGGACATACAAGTTCATATACAATAACCGGCTTTTGTTATGACAGGTGACATTGATAATATCCTTTCAACACAGTAAAAAGGCTTGCATTAAAAAGTTCAGATTTTGACGTAAAAGTGAGATTAGTTCTACACTATTAAATATTTTATTTTTCCATCAGGTAAAATGTTTAACCGGATAATAGATTTTCTCAGAAATTTAATTCCATCCTTTTCACATCCGGTTAGCAATTTATTTTCAAATTCATCAAAGTTACGATTTTTCATTCCCTTCATTTACAAACCTACCCATTTTTTTTATCTATTACTTTCTTCAGTATTAATTTGATAAAAAGTTTTAAAAAATAATGAAATGTGAAATTTTCATCTCGGGGGGTCGATTTACACTCTGAAAGTGTTCTGAAAAGTAACTTTTCAATTTATTCATCACAGTTTCCTCTTCTCTTGCAGTAAAAGAAATGAATAATATGAAGGTTTCTCAATAAGGTCAATCATTTTAATATTACATCCTATGTGATCGCGTGTTCTAGAAAAACAGATTCTGGATTTTCCTCCATTCTATTATTACTGGGTAATTAACATTGTTTCAAAGATGCTTAAAAACGGCATTTTTATGGTTTTGAAATGTGCCAAATTCGGAGATATCCAAGCCTCTTGTAGTTCCTTTCCTTCAATTATTTAAATTTTCTACTTAATAAATTATTTCGTTTGGACAGGAGAATGGCAAGAAAATTCGCTTAACTGAGCATATAGAATGCACTCGAAGTCTCGGCAGTCACGTAGTCCCTTTCTTCCCACAAAACACTTTTTTAGACCTATTTGCTTCAGTCAATTTTTATAATGGAAGCATCACACAAGTCACTCTTCTTTTAATAAATTTAAACAGAACTCAGAGTTTAATTCCGATCTATTTTGAATTTTTCTGAAGTTCTTCGGATTCAATCAATTCAATTAATTTCATCTGAAATTTAAAATTTTTTACCAATTATTTTGTATTTTCATCAATATCATCCGATTGTTTTCATTTTCCATATATTCTTCCAAGTTTTTTTAAAAATTTCATCCTATTCATTGTTTTTTTCCTTGATCTCCGAAGTCGATGTTTAATTCACTCTATTCTGTTGAAGAAATTTTGTACAATTCACTCAAATTTTCATGTACTCCATTAAATTCTCTTGAATGTCGTTAAATTCTTCCAAATTTTTTTTAAATCTAGCGGAATCAATGCAAAATCTTAGATCTTTCAAATAATTTCAAATTCATCTGGAATTGACCCGAGTTATTCGTAATCCCCTTGGATTTGTAAAATTCTTTTAATTTCACTCCAAGTCATCAGGAATAAAGTCAATTCTACAGTATTTCATGAATTTTCTTCAGTTTTTTATTTAATTCGACCATAAGTCTCATAAACTCACTTTAAACTCTTAGGCTTTCCATCATATTCTGGTTTGATTTTATGGAATTTTTATTTATTTCATCCGAGTTTATCTGGAGTTTTGCACAAATTATTTGGAATCCTCTTGAATTTGTTCAATTTTTTTTTTCAATTTACTTCAGTGTGCCTGACTATAAATCAATTGTAATAAATTCCATGGATTTGTTTTGATTTATTCTTTAATTTACCCATAAAAGTCTTTCAATCTTACCTTCAATTCCTAGGCTTCTCATCACCTTGTTGTTTGATTCCGTGGAATTTTTTTACATCACTCCAAATCTTTTATGCATTCAATTACTTTTCTAAATATTATGTATTTAAAAAAAAAATTATCTTGAATTATGATCCATTTCATCAATGTCTCTCAAATTTTAAGGGATTTAAAAGGATAATGTTTTGTGGAAAATTTCAAGGGATAAGAAGTTTAAAGAGAAATCACGGGAATTCCAGGGAGTTGTTGAGATTTCACGAGATCTACATGATTTTATAAGATTTACCTGGACCCTCAAAACAAATTATAATGGATTGACAAAATTTTAGGGTGTCTTACAAGATTCCAAGGAGTTTTGAGATTTAAAAGGTTTCAAGGTATTTTAAAAGTGTGTCAGAGATTTCCATTTATCTAAGGAACTTTTGAGCATTTCTTGTGAACAGTAGGAAGAAAGTTAAAAAGAATAGAATTTTGAAAAAATCCTGGTAAATTCTACGGATTTCATTGGAATTTCATGGAATCTCAGACGATTTCAAAATTTTAAACATGTTCAAAGGAATTTTAAAAGACATTGAAGGTTTCGAGATTTTTTATAGCATCTTACACGATTTTTGTGGGACAGCTAGAAATTGTACAAGATTCAAGGGTTTTATCACATTTTAAGGAATTTCTAGCAATTCCGAAGATTTTAATGGATTTCTAATTATTTTTCAGGAATCAAAGGATTTTATAGAATTTCTAGGGATTTGGAGGGATTTGAACGGTTATTTTGGAAAACCTAAATGAATAATTGAATCTATTCGAATAAGCATAGCACTTATCTGAAATTCCTATAATATGAACTACATTCAACTTATTCATTCTAGTTATTAAAAAAAAAGTTTAAATCCCTACAGATCTTTGAGAGCCCTGTAAATCTTCTATTTGAAAATGTGCGTCAAATTCCCTCTAAAATCCTTGAATTACAATGTTACAAACTTTGTTTAATTTTTTTATGCAATAACTTCATTGAAAAATAGTCTGCACACGAACATCGATAGTTATAAAAACGATTCTATTGTAACCGCATTTTTTCTTCGCTTCAAAGAAGTAAGCGGGAGCTTCTCTAATTATTTTATCCTTGTAAGTTTAATTTTCGATGAACCTAGATGGAAATGATATCAAGTTTATTGTTAACACACACGTGTCATATATCATATTTCTATCTTCCATATTATGCGAATGCCGCGTCTATCTATAGTTCTGAAGTGAGCAAATACGCGATTGCACTTATCTTATCTTCAATTCTTACATTCTTTTATAAATCAGACGTGATGAAATCCCAATATGATTGACATTGAGTCTTATTCGAATTTTGCAAAGCTTGAGAATCACTTTTGAAAAAATTACCTTATACTTGAAAAAACTTGAAATTTTGAAATTTCAAACTTTTGCGCTTACCCTTTTGAAGAGCTGAAATTTCATGCTTGTATCCTTTGGAGTGCGAAACGTTGTCGCTAATACCTTTTCGAGGTGTCAAACGTTGAGTGCTAAAAGTTTTCACTCAGATCGCTTCTGTCAAACTATAGTATATGTATTGTATGTATGCGGCTATTTTCTTTTGGAATACCAAACTTTGGCCCTCATTCTCTTCTGGGATGCCAAATGTCACTTACATCCTTTTCTAATGCTCAACTTCATCATTCCCTCTTTTGAATGCCACAATTCGATATCTTCATTTTATAGCATACTGTGCACCATTAGCGTAAAAAGATTACGCTGTCATGGCACACGATATTTCATATAATTAGAGTATGGTTTTCGAGCTTTTCGTAAACTCACGTCCCACTTTTGAGATTACATCTAGGGAAAACTACCCCGCAGAACAGTCGTGAGAACAGTGCGTATGGGTGAAGCAACGACTGCGCATGCGCATATTCCATTCAAGTGCACTTTGTCGATTTAGGCCTGTACAGTAACCCACCTGGTCTAACAAAAAACGTACTTTTCTGCTCAAAAACACGTAGCCAACGCAAGAAAACTATACTCAAATTGCATCAAATTGTTCTGCTTTCAATTTTCAGGGAGCTAAAAAACCGTTCAAGGAGGTGATCAAAGCAAACATCGGCGATGCACACGCCATGGGCCAAAAACCCATCACATTCCTGCGGCAAGTTTTGGCCCTCACAGTAACACCAGAACTTCTTAATGATCCCAAATATCCAGAGGACGCAAAAGAACGAGCGAGAACTCTCCTGGAAGGCTGCAAAGGCGCGAGCGTTGGCTCATATTCGGACTCAGCTGGAATTGAAATAGTCCGAAGACATGTGGCACAATATATTCAGGAACGAGATGGTGGGATTCCGAGCGACTACAAGAACATCATGCTCTCGAATGGAGCTTCCGATGCAATCAAAGTGTGCAGTTTGTTTATTCAATTATATATATTTCTTCAACACATGCGTGAAAACCGCAAGGTTTCAAGCGTGCGAACCGGGCTGCATGATGCTGTTTCTTGACCAGGGAAAAAAACTGATAACAGAAGAAGACATTCTAAATGTGCTGCTCTCTGGCGGAGAATTTTAGCAGCCGTCACGGCGTTTCAGTATGGTTTTTTTCAACTTCACTCGCACCTGCGTGCGTTCGCCTTCTAGTATTCGCTTTAAAAAACTCCAGAATCCGCGCTTTGCGAACATGTTTTGAAGAAAATATCTTGTGCGCTAAGGGAAGGAGACATATTTTATCTCGCGCGTTCTGAAAACATCCCTCCCGACGAAAAACGCCTGCTTTCCTTCCTGGCTGCACAATAAACCATTTCACCTCAACTTGCATCTCAAATTTTCTCTTTTTTGCAGTCTTTTCTGAAACTCTTCAACGAAAAGGTGGATGGAAAACCATCGGGAGTGATGATTCCGATTCCACAATATCCACTTTATTCAGCTGTCCTCGCAGAATTTGGTCTATCTCAAATCGGCTATTATTTGAATGAGGACAACAAATGGTCTCTGGATATTCCTGAACTCGAAAGAGCCTATAAAGAAGCTGAAAAAGTATGCAAACCTAGAGTTTTGGTTGTAATAAATCCAGGAAACCCGACAGGCCAGGTTTTGACTCGGAAAAATATCGAGGAAGTTATCAAATTCGCACACAAGCATCACCTATTTTTATTGGCTGACGAGGTTTACCAAACCAATATTTATGACAAGGATTCCTCCTTCTTTGCATTCAAGAAAGTCTTGATTGAAATGGGAAAACCTTATTCCGACATGGAATTGGCGTCCTTCATGTCGGTTTCTAAAGGTATGTATTCCAGAAATTCAAATCAAACTCAGGCTTCCATTAGAAACCTACCCCTAGAAATCATCTTGATTCTTTAGTGCAAGTTTCGGGTTCAAAGGGAATGAGAATAATCCATCTGATTCTGTAAATCTGCTCATTACTACTCCTGCATGCGATATTCGCATCCACATCATTCCAACTGAATCATGCGTCTCCGAAAAGAAATTAATTAAAATTCAAATCGTTTCGAATATAAGTTTCATGAAAAAAGTCATTCCTTTCCAATCTAAATGATCCTGACATGTACTCATTAACTATTCTGATTTGAATCGACATTTACTAGAAATTCAGTCTGATGCTATACCATTCTCTACCAGTCTGAAATTTATCGGTAAGCAGTGCGGAATGAGAGCGGATTTAGACGAAATGAAAACTTTGTTCTGATGAATGCGAAATCATTTAGAATGAATGCGGATTTGGACGAAATTAAAATTTTGTTTAGAATAGTGCAAAATCACTTGGAATCCTTTCTGAATGAATGTAGAATCATTTGAAATAGATTCAAAATGATTAACGAATGGATGTGAAATGTCAAAGGATTTGAAGGAAATGAAAACGTCAATTAGAATAATGCCAAATCATTCGTACTGAGTTTGGAATTATAACGGATTTGGACTGAATGAAAATTTTGCTTAAAAGAATGCGAAAACACTTAAAATGAGTTTGAAATGGCAAAAGAATCCAGGCAAAGTAAAATTTTGTTTGGAGTAATGCCAAAGTACTCGGAATGATAACGGATTCAGATAGAACAACAAATTTGGATGGACTGATGTGGAATCGTTCAGAATGAATGTGTAAAAGGTTTAAGACAGAATAAAAATTTAATTAAGGTAAATGCAAAATTATAAGCAATCGTTTTCAAATGATTGCGGAATGAAGAGAGATTGAACGAAATGAATATTCCGTTTCAAATAATGCAAAATTATTTGAAATCATTTCCATGCGAAATGAAAATACATGCAAAGATATCAATGATTTTGTTTAGAATAAGAGTGGATAATTTCAAGTGCATCCCAAGAGAATGCAAAATCGAAACGATTCAGACAGAACGAAAATTTTGTTTAGAATAATTTGAAATCATTTGTAATCAATTCCGAAAGAATGCGTAATCGTGCGAAGAAGGATGGAAATTTCGTTACCAGTGTGGCGGCTTGACCGGGAAACGACTGGAAATTTAGTAAAAAAAATAAGGCAATCAAAAATCTCTCCCTGAAAATACGAATATTCTTGTATAAATTAAAGAAAGATCTCATCATTTCATTCGAAGAATGTCCATCCTTTTAGTCTGATTCTAAAACTTTTTAAATATATCTATACTTTGGGAGAGACAGAATTTTTATTTCTTCCATTATAAGAAGAAGCTTTCGCAAATTTGCTGCTCTGTGAGTTTTGTTAGCTTAATAATTATAGTTTTCATTTGAGGGCAGGGAGTTTTAGTAAAGAAATATGATTTCACTTGAAACACGGAATTTTTTACATGGAAGAGGAATTTTTTAAAATAAATATCATTCAGATTTAGAAGAGAGGAATTCGAAAAAATCCCTCTTTCAATTTAAAATTCGTCACAATTCGTAAGTCCCCTCTTCTTAATTTTAAGTGAAGAAAGTACTTGAAGCAGTTTGTAAAGTAGAAGTAGTATTTCGAAGGAAAAATATTTCTGAATTATAATAGAAAATTTGTTTACATTGTTCATTGCCAATATTAGTCCTTTTTAAGTTCAAAAGTCTACTACTCGGTTGAATGTTGAGCTCTTTTGTTGTAAATTTAATGTTTTTCTTCGAGGTCGCATTAATTTATTTCAAAACTTACCTCTGATTGAGAGGAAAGAATAAAAATTATGTTTAGGTTAATATAAAATAATTTGAAATGAGTCCTGGATATTTACATGGAGTAGAAAGTTTATTCAGTATGATGTGGATTCTCTGAGGGCAAGTGTAAATCCTTCTAGAAAATCCTTGTGTTTCTTTCGAACGAGGACATGAGGAATCCCGAGAGGATTTTCTAATTCTCTGGAGAAATTCGCTAGAACTTTTAAGTTCTCTGAACAGATTTGCGTAGATTTTATAATTCCGTGAAGAAATCCACTATCATTAATTGACTGCCTCACGGACTTTCTTAGGAATCTAACACTTCTCGCGAATTTCTTCGAGGAATTAAAAAGTCCACGCTGATTTTTTCGAGGTTCGTTCGATGTTTGAATGAATCCGGATTTATGGTTGAATCATTTGGACTATATTTGATTTCCGTGGATGAAATCTGTTTGGGTCTGATGTCTAAGTACCAGTTTATTCTAGATTACTGTTAGCATAAATCTAAGGTAATTCAGGCGTGGTCAAGAAAGAACTAATTCTTATACCTTTTCATCACCGCGACACGTTAACATTTTTTATTGTTGTACTAGTCTTTTCGGAAATTACGATCTTGCTCAGAGCTTGGTAGTAAACTCTTACTGACCTTTGCCTCTTTATCAGATACGCACACATAATCATGAATTCATATGACATATTAATCACACACAAACATCACGCTTCTTACATATATAAGAAAATCTGAACGGAAAGTTTGTTCATAATTATGTGAAATCATTTGGATACAAATATTGCATATACTCTATTTCACTCTGTTTTAAACTGAACAGTTTCCATCCCCAAGCCAAACTATTGAAACTTCATGAGGGTTTCTTTCTCAGTTTTGAGACCAAAAATTTGAAATATAATTGGAAAATAGGCAGCCAATAATTAAATGTCAAATTAAATTTTCTAATCCAACAATATAGGTTACACAGGTGAATGTGGTCTTCGCGGAGGTTACGCTGAGATTATAAATGCAGATCCAAGTGTAATGGCTGTTTTGATGAAGTCGATTTCGGCGATGTTGTGCCCAACTGTTCTGGGACAGGTCGCGATGGATGTAGTCGTGAATCCTCCAAAACCGAACGAGCCTTCATACCCAACTTTCTTAAAAGAGAAGACTGAAACTCTGAATTCTTTGGCGGAAAGATCCCTTTTAGTGGTAGAAACTCTCAACAGTATTCCTGGCATTAAGGTAAATTATCTTTATTAAAAAATAATGTTCTTTTAAAATTTGTATTTTCATGTACAGCGTTCTTATTTTTATCTCACGCATTCAAAGTTCCCTAATGTTTGCAATTAATTTCTTCCAAAACAGTATCTCTCTACGTAATCTGAAATTCCCTATATCCAAATTTGGCAAACAAACTATCTACATATTCACATATTTCTAATTTCTTCCTAACATTTCTGAATCTATGCATTACAAATTTTTCAGGTAAATCCGTCGATGGGCGCGATGTACGTTTTCCCGAGGGTAGATCTTCCCGACAAGGCGATTAAGGAAGCAAAATCTAAGAATCTGACACCGGATGCTCTCTATGCATTTAAGCTACTTGAGGCTACCGGAATTTGCATTATACCTGGATCTGGTTTCGGACAAAAACCAGGAACATATCACTTTAGGACTACAATTTTGCCTCAGAAAGATATGATAAAGCAAATGCTAAGCAGCCTCAAGGAATTTCACATAAAGTTCCTAAAAGAATATAGCTAGAGAAACAAATTCGACCTGTGAAAATGCTCTAACGGAGATTAATTTTATATAAAGATATATGTGTTTTGAAATGATCAAAGTGACAATGTTTATTTACGAAGATACACTGACTGTGAGATATTTATTCTAAATGTTTCCTTGTATATAGCACCATTAATCGTAGAACAATTTATTGTATTGTTGGAACCTGTGCTTACTCATATTGAATAAATTTTATTCTAAAAAAACATTCCCTGCATCTTACATTATCTATCAAGCCGCGGCCTGGAATCTTGATCGCATCACATAATTTTAGTCAACATAGAAATTGGTCTTTGGTGAATTAAAACACAGTTATCCAAGCAAATGTGGGTACGATGCATAGGAACTCGTACAAAGTAAAAAAAACGCCTATCTCCGGGCCGAGCTACTCACTGAGTTGGTAACCCTTAGCACCAGACCATGGGCCCGACTGTCGTCGTGATATAATCTAGTGCAAGTAACCTCACTGCACCCTACCATCGGATAATTTGTTGAACAAAATTATAAACAAATATGATTATATAAATTTTTTTCCAATTAAAATTACTGACAAGATAGTTCGTACGGAAGAAGAAAAAATGATTCTTTTTTGACCATAAAGTCGATGATTGGTATTTATTTATATAATTTGTTAGAAAAAATTATAAACAAGCATCGGTTGACAAATTTGCTCTAATCAAAATCACTGACAAGATATTTTGTACAGATCAAGAGGAAAAAACTATTCTTTTTTGTCCATAAATGCCGATAATAGGCATCTGTTTATATAATTTGTTAGAAAAAATATAGACCAATATAAAGTTACAAATTTTTATGATCAAGGGTCATTTTAACAGTAAATACAAACAATTTCGACGCAAAATTATACTTTGCAAGCTAGCAATTTATAATTTGAGATATTTGTTAATATAATTTGTTTATAACAATTCACTTTAAAATTCAAGATTATTCTTCTCACTCACGCTCACCACGTGCATCAAATTAAAGTGATATTGTTCAGGGGAAAATTTTGTTCAAGGAGAAAAAGAATAAAATCGTAAAAATCGAAATTTTTTCCTCTTTTTGCAATAACATAAAAGATGAAATAAACGAAAATTAAAAAATCGGCCCCCACAATTCTCTTTAAAATTGGATCCTGAATTTTTCAAAAAGAAAATCCAAAATCGGTCGTGAATTGCGTCTCGGAAGTAACTTTGAACCACATTTTTCTATTTTACCCCACAGTGCGTTGTCGATTTGACTGTTTTAATTTTTCTAAATGCACGATTGGTTATTACATTCTCATTCTGAATGAGAAGGTATTGGTTTTATGCGAAAATGGACATTCGCGGATTTAATGAAATCTCCACGTTTCGAGACCACCTGAGTCAGAAAAAGTGATTTTCACGAAGGTGTCTGCAGTCTGTAATCTGTATACTCGATAACTTTCTAAAAAATAATTATATTGGATTGTGCTTTGGCACACTTTTTTGAAACCGAGAAAGAAAGGATGAGTTCGTTAACCAGCTATTTTGGATAAAAAATCAAAGAGAGGGGACATTTTGAACATTTTTTTGGACTTTTCTTTCGAGAATCAAAAATTGTAAGTACAATTTCTTGTAGCACTTAAAAATTGAAACAATTTATCCTGATCATTTTTTTCGATAAAAACAAAATTGTCAGAATTGTGGCATTCTCAAAATCCAAAATTATAAAAGAAAATGAGAATTTTTAGCCAAATAACGCAAGATTGAAAATAAAGTCAGAGAGAAAAAGTAATTCTTCTTGAGAGCCCTACAAGATCGTGAATGCAACTTTTTGAATTTTCTGAAAAAATCGAAAATTCCAATTCTGATCTAATCTAATCTAATAATTTTTTATTGAATTTTGACACTTTGAGGTTGAAATTGACTACTTTCCCCGGCAGCTAGAGAAAACGTTGCGAACTTCAGTTTCATCTTCAGAGGGCTATACAGTTGATTTTACTGAACAGATAGTCAGCGTTCGTACTTTTCTGTTCAGAGTTTCTGAACCAACGAGTAGATGATATTACTATAAATCAGTTTACTAAACGCGAATAGTAGCATATACTTTACCAGTTTTCTCCGTGTATGCATATAAATATGTATACATACATATACCCATACAAACATTTTTCATGATGAATATTAGATATTTCTTATAAATACCTCAAACAGAGATACGAACTTGGAAATAATTCTGTTATAATGTTGATACTATATAATCTATTAATTTTCGTAATCGAGCAGGCGAACAAATGTTACACGATTTTTATATAACAGTTATGTTCCATTTTTAAATAGGTGTTATACTTACTTTAATAAGGCAGAACTGTAGAGTAAGGCTGCTACCGTTCAATTACGTAAGCCCGTAACAAAATGGTTATAGATAATGCATGTAACCAATTTATTGAACAAATGTTACACGCTTCTTACATAAGAGTAATGCAACATTGTCACATAAGCGTACTAATTTGAATGATGTACAGCTTATAGAACTACACAGTAACGCCGTTAAAGTTCCCTTGCATAACACTGTTACAAAATTGTTATATAAGCATGAATATCACATTGTTAAATAGCTTTTACTAATGTGCGTTACACACAACTTACACTTACACGGTAACTCCATAACAGTTTATTCACATAACAATGTAGCCAAATTGTTATAAATCGTGCGTGTAACTAAGTTACAAAACGAATTTTACACGATTTTTACATTACAGTTATGTTACATTTTTACATAGCTGTTACTAATGCGAATCATGCACAGCTTATAGAACCATACATCAACAATGTTACAGTTCATATATATATATAACAATTTGATAAAATTTTTATAGTGCATGCAATTAAATATGGAATAGAACAAATGTTACATTTATCTTCTATAAAACCTAAATCACAATGGAACGATTACATATTGATACGGTAAAAATGTTACGCAACATTGTTACCATTTAGTTATAGAACGAGTTCGTCATCAGACAGTAAAAATTGTTCTGTACCAAATATAACAATGTTACCGTCTTGTTACGGAGCAGTTACGTAATGTGTTTGCTGGGGACGTTCTTTATGGACGGATCAATTCGAAAATGACCTGCTTAGTTGCTATGATGCCAGAATTGTCCCTTACCGCAGAGGTTACATGGTCCGCCTGCACACTCTGTGGTGCCAGAAACACCCAGAGCTCTCGCACCTTTCACAGCAAGTGTTAAGAAAGCGAGCTGTGAACCTTTCGCGGACAAGAAATGTACGCGGAACGCTTCCTCAACAGCTGCAAGAAAAAGCCGCAGAGGAAAATCAGGAAGCGACATTGAGACCAACTGCTGAAACAAGGCTCCCCTTGAGAGACGATGGCGAT
>WSXT02027384.1:0-13868 GCA_011762715.2 Neuroterus valhalla | reverse complement strand
GCGAATATCCGCTGATTCCACCCTACCGCATTCAAACCGGGATTCGCGACAAGCGCAACTACAACCTCCACGATTACCACGGTAGCGAGCTCCGGCATAGCGGAAACAATACGCAACGCAACAGGCCCACCAGCGTTTCTACCTTGTTCTAGTAAAGAACAACAATCGCGTTTCACACCATCCTTGCACCACCATTCGGCTTTCGCGAATTTTGTTTCTCCGGTAATTGACCTGAGCCAACCACCCCCAGGATTCTCCTATTACAATAAGAATGGATTCAGAATCCCAGGCCGAATGAACGATGAAACTCAAAATTCTCCGGTCGCAAATCCTACTAATGGCCCGAACGATGTTTGGAATTCCACGCGAGTGCCGACACGGCCAATTCCTCCTCCAACAGGTTTTGTTATTAGGCATGTTAACACGGACTCGGGTCTCCCTACACCATTGGATTGAACACCCGCTTATGTGTGGGGTGTCGAACCATCACATGCCATGAATTTACAATCCTACTGCCCTAAGAACATGTACACCCTCAACCAGAACCGCGATATAGGTAAAATAGTGCGGCAATGGAACCTCTCGTTCGACGGGTCTTCCTCTACAAGCTCAGAGGAATTCCTGATCAAAATCTCAGAGAATAGAGTCTTCTGACCGGTGTCGGATGCCGAGGTTATATGCGAGGTTATATAGTTGGAGTGACTTCCAGGCCGACTTCAGGGAACGCTTCACAGGCGATAACACATACCACAGGATAAGGGAGCAGATTCGAGGATTACCTTACTTGTTTGATCGGCCTCTACAACAAGTTAGACAACCCCACTACTAGACAAGATAAGCTCGATAATGCACAACGCGCTCTACGCCCATACTATAAAAAGCACATTAAACGACGTGACGTCAAAAATTTCGAGGAGCTAGCCCATTTAGGTAAGGACTAGGAAGCGGAGTGGGCCACATTCGATGATTACAGGCCACCATCCCCTCCTGAGGTTTCCTTCCTACCCGAGTTCGCCTATCGACCCTATCACGGTAGAAATTGTAAGTCAGCTGCGGCAGCCATGGAGGTGGCGCCCTCTTATAACGCCCCGTGTGCCGCTATGCAACCCCCTTACGTCAACCCTAACTCAAACCAAAAAACCAGTGGGGACGACGCGCCTTAACCCGCGAACAGACGGAACAGAGGCAGGAATAGGAGCGGCGGCCCTCCGAATTCGGCCCACTCCAAGCGAATCGATGCCTCGGCCGCGTCCCCTCTCGACGCTTCGGCCCCTATGGCCCAAATCTGCCGTAACTGCCTGGCTCATGACCTATCCGGCCCCCACAACTATTATCACTTCAACAGTCCAAAAGATAAAGCAATCTAATGCTTCTTCTGCGGCCGACCAGGCATACGCGCGCCAGAATGCCCTATCCTAGAGTGCCAGGCTAGGGCCAAAGCGGGAAACGAAAAGGGAACTCAGCGATAGAAGCCGGACTGGATGTCCCCCAAAATCAAGCAGGTTTCACCCACTCTGCGCCGAGCCTCGAACCTTCTAGGGCCGCATCCTCCCATCCATCTGGATTCGGAGAAGGACTGCGACGCGCTGGAATATTCGGAGGTCGGCGAACGCTACTTCGTCAAACTAGGAATTAGCGATACCGAACTCGAGGCCCTTGTCGAATCCGGTTCCGCGAAGTCAATATTGGGAGACCGCGGAATGGAAGCATCAAGTAAATTGGGAATAAGGATCAAGCCATCTAAAATTGAGGCTATCATGTTTCCCAACGGCGCGTCTGAAGCTGTACGGGGTGAATTGCTTATTCCGGCTAAGCTCGACACAGTGGTTAAACAAATCACCTTCCGAGCGGTATCGAATTTTAGATACCAATGTATGCTTTGCATGGACGCCATTAAGAGCTTCAAGCTTATAGTAGACGGTAGTACCGACACACTACAAATGGTCCGCGACGACGCGCAGCGCCACTCCGCGGTGATAGACTTGCTCTCCGCAACCACTTATTACGACGATTGTGCCGCGCTCCAAAAGTTTACCCAAGAACAAGCGGCTATCTTTGAAGAGTTTATTTCCGCAAAGGCACCCACCCCACCTAAGTTGGGCCGGACCACACTCGTCGGACATAGAATCGACGTAGGAAACCACCCACCTATCAAACAGAAAGGGTACCGTCGCTCACCCGCGTTCTTGGACAGGCTCCACGAGGCACTGGACGACCTGTTGGACGAAGGCCTGGTCGAGCGGTCTAATAGCCCCTGGGCCTCTCCACCCGTTATGGTTAGGAAACCCAACGGATCCTTAGGCTCTGTCTAGACTTCAGGGCTGTCAACAAATGCTCTAAAAAAGATGCCTACTCATTACCTTCCATGGTTATCATCCCGGATAGGCTAACCGAAGCCAACTATATCTCCACCCTAGACCTCAGGTTAGCTTTTCACCAAATACCACTGAACGATAAGAGCAAGGATGTCACCGCCTTCTCAGTTCCGGGCCAGGGGCACTTCCAATACCCCAGGCTACCGTTCGGCCTGTAAAACTCGCCAGCGACCTTCCAAAGGCCTATCGACCGTATCATAGGGGCGGAGCTGGAGCCTCATGCGTTCGCCTACTTAGACGACCTAATCGTCGTCAGCAGGACATTCGAGGACCATCTTAAGTGGCTCACGGTGGTCCTAGACAAGATCGCCGCCACGGGACGAACTATCAACCCCGACAAATGTCTTTTCTTCCGGATCGAGATCCGCTACCTGGGCTACCTAGACAATAACAAGGGGGTCAAAATTGACCCAGAAAAGTTGGCCCCAATCCTGGAGCTTCCAACGCGGCGGAACGTCAGACAACTTCGCCGTTTCCTCGGCTCCGCGTCTTGGTACCGGAGATTTATTCCAGACTTGGCCAAGATTTTGAAGCCCCTTATCCGCCTGCTCCGCAAGAAGAGCCAGTGGGTCTGGCTCGACGAGCAACAGGCATCATTCCAAGCCATCAAGAACGCCCTTTCTTCGGCTCCGGTGGTCTCTTGCCCGAATTTCGCTCACAGGTTCACGTTACAGACGGACGCAAGCTCGGCCGGCCTGGGGGCGGTGATGACCCAGACTTACGACGGCAACGAGCACGCGATTGCTTACGCAAGCCGCACACTCTCAGACGCAGAGAGAAACTATTCCGTTACGGAGAGGGAGTGTCTGGAGGTCGTTTGGGCGATCCGTAAATTCAGAGAATATTTGGAAGGGTTCCACTTCATAGTAATCACCGACCACCATAGCCTTGAGTGGTTGCAGTCGAACGGCCCGTTACAGTTTTTAGGCATGCAAATAACTATTTGCGAAATTTGACAAGTCAGCAGCGACTTTGTTCCACAGCTCTTTTGCTGCCAGTCTGGAATTGGTGAATTCAATAGAGGATGATTTTGTAATGAAATCATTTGACAAAGAAAAAGCACAACAAAAGATGTAGCATGTGCCAGTAGCACGTATGATCGAAGAATAAGATTGTACATCATTTTAATCAATTTTATTGAACGAAACTATGGTTGTTTGTTTCCTTTGTGTTTGAAATTGATCAATTATATATAGGCTAAGAAAATGTTTACGACTGTTGTAGATGATTTCACGATTAGCCTAAGTGACAGAGGGAGAGACGGAGAGGAAGGGAGGGGCGCAAATACTGATGTGCCTCAGGATAAAATTTTCCTTACGACAGCACTGCTCAAAGTGTAATAAACTCTGCCAAGTCTGGAATATTTGTTTTTACTATCTCCCTTTCACGGGCGTGTCTTTACATAACCTCACCATTATTCCTACTGAGAGTGGGTCATATGCGTTCAAAGCTCATGCATCTGTCCCCACGGTTAACTGACCACTAAATTTCTCCCAAGTCAGTGGGAATCAAATTTCTTGTCATAATTTATCGGTATATATGAGGGTGTCCCAAAAATCTACATTTTGGAATTTTCGAGCGGTGAGTTTGCCAATTCTTTCTCTGATTGAAAAAAATCAATACATACTCTCTTATTTAATGGAAGGATTATCTTTAGTTGTGAATCAAGCACCTTGTAGTTTTCTTCGGATGCGATGTTTGAAATAAATTGTAAGAGTGGAAAAAGGCCCTGCAATAATCCCTGAGTTTCAAACCAGACAAAAGTTGGAGTGTTATTACTCTGCCATTCAATCTTGTGACTTATCCTGAACATGCCATTTACAAGTGACGCCTCTTGTGCACCGGTTTTTATACCGGAATCAATTGAAACAATATTCTCTTAGAATACTGCTACAAAGTTGCGGTTTTCAAATTTTTTTAGCTCAAACGCATTCAAGAATATAGGAAATGGGAGAGAAATTTTGTATGCGGTCATCAGTGAGAGGTTGGGTCGAGGTTGAGGCCTGCTGTAGCAGGAAGCTTCATGATCGAATCTACATCTAAAAGTCATGAGCACCTAACAATAAATCAGCCCCGTCTCCAGGTTGGATGTCAAAATACGAAGTCTAAAATTTCCTGCGCTCATTCATTTGTTTAATTGCTTTAGATACATAATTTCCAGAAAATTGATTTTTCCTTATAAATTTGTTTCTAAAATTCTCATGAATGTTTATTGGAAATTTTGAATTGAAAAATCGTTTTCTTTACACATACATGCAAACCCTCGTTTTCTTACCGTTTACGGACATCGAGAATGGCCGATTCCCCCCTGTACGCCAATGCGATGAGCAAAATCCTCAACATCGATGAAGAAAGTTCTCCACGGTTACAAAACAGAAAGTTTGGCCACTTATTTCATAACTAGTGCAAACTAGCATCGTCAAAGGTTCGCGGCGGGTTTTGATCAATTTTAGAACAAAAGTCTTTGCACCAATGGCTTTTTTAAATAAACCTTTCCTACGAAGTCTCATGATTCTTTTTTGTTAATTGGACGAAACAATTGGTAGAGAGAATCGTGAGATTGATCGATTTTTGTATAGTAGCGTTTTCCGGAATGTATCCTTTTGCAATTGATATTACAGGTGCCAAAAATAATATTTAAAAGAGAAACATATTCATATTCATTATAGGCTTTGTAAAAAAAAAGTAAATTGTTGCCTACACCTGCAATTTCAACATTTTTTAAATTTGCCACTTATTTTATTATCATTTAAATAAAGATTACATAAAAAATAAACTTAAATCAAACACATAGTTCTACTTTCTACACTTTAATAATAATTGAAGAAGGATACCGATCAGATAACCTACTTGACCTCACAAAAATCGATTTATCTCGCGATTCCCTCTACCGATTATTTCGAGATATTGATAAAGGTAACCGTAAGACATTGTAGAAAGTTTTTTTTAAACAAGAAACATTGGCGCAAAGACTTTTGTTTTAATTTTTCGCACTCCTCAAAATGAATTCACACCAGTGTGTCTGCTAGAGTCATTTCATTGTGCTGATTTCAATTTTTTTTTGTAACAGAAGCTGCCATCACAGGGTTGTCTCTGAATATTAGTTGCATATCCCCGTAGTATAATTCTTAAAAACAAGTCAAACTATTTGTATATAGGTGATTTTGGTTGCTTCCTTCCAGTAATCTAACTTCTCCTTCTTGTCACCGCCAAGATCTGCATTTTTTGTTCTCGGAATTCCAACACACTAGCCTTTCCCGCAGTGTGTAATAGGCAAGTGAGGGACATGGAAGGGATACCGCAGAAGAGAACGGTGGTAACTCGCACAAAGGTGGACCTCTGCGACGCACAGACGGCTGCTCATGGGGTGCTTTTGATTGGTCTAGCTTTATTTATTTATAACTCGAAAAATAAAACTTCAAACACTTTTTGAGAAAGGGATTCTTATCTTCTTTCTTTTTTTTAAAGCTACATAAGTGCAGATAATTTGACCTAGGATACCCTGTATATCCTTCCATATCTGTCAAAGCCACCAAACGTCTTCTCAAGTTGCGGGATAGACAGTAGAGATGGGAAATATCGAATCGATACTTCAAGTATCGCTGTTTTTCATAAGGTATCGACGATTAAAATCGCCGATACTTTCAAGAAACGATACTTTCGATAGCGATTATTTTGAAACCGATACCTCAAGTATCGACCTCATAATTTTCTGGTTTTATTTAGGAACATAGTTTTTCAATACAAATTTTCAGAATGAGGAATCCCACTAACATAAACATGTACTATAACGACTGCTGCCTCTTATATATGATATCATTGTCATTTTTGCTGGTGTTCGTCAGCATACGCCTGAGTTCGCACAGTTCGTTCTTCATTAGATCTTGATAATTTTGGTAATGTCGATATCGTCGCAGCGAAAATTATTTTGATATCATCTAAAAAATGCCAATAACAGTTCCGGGTCGAGAATTGAGGGCGAGGGATTATTTCGAAATCTCAGAAAAAAAAGCTAAATGTTAAATTTGTATCTCGTGAGCATTATTAGCAGACGATATTCCTTGCAAGCATGGATAAAAAAGTGTAAGATCTTGCTGGTTATAAAACCAAATTTTTTTTTATTTGCATTGTATATTTTCAATCTGAGATTAATGAATCAAGATTTTTTCGAATTTTTGTCGGCATTTTGTAACCTACAGTCAACTAGAAAATACATCTTGTTGGATTCGATTCGCGATTTTCGATTGCAGACTTCTCAAGGATTTATTAACATTTATCATAGAATTATTTCAATTTTCTTCACACGATACCGATAATATCGTGGTATCGATTCTTTTTTGCTCGATACTTTGATTCGATATTTTTGGAGGCCTCGATACTTTTCGATACCGATTCTCGATACTTGGGCTCGCGATTCCCATCCCTAATAGACAGTTCATGTTCCAAGGGTTTCCCCGGAATACGGCTATGAAAGCTACTAAGCAGTCCCGGACAATTGGCTAGGGATGGACCTGACTGAAAAATTCCAAAGATATGATGAAAACAATCGTGCTGAAAGTTGAATGTCACCTAGATGGGGTTTTCATTTACGGTGCCTCTAGGATACCGGACGATCTCCTAGAGTATGAAGCCCGACCCTCTGCATGCAAGGCTCTATGAGGTTAGGCAATCCTTCCCTTAGGTACTAGTAGAAACAACTATGGAAATATAAAAATTCAAATCCAGTTGTAGATGCGGTTCAAAATTATCGAAGGCGCAAAGCATCCGATAATGTTTCAGCAAGAATTACCGATCATTCTTGAGTTCAAAGTGATGAATTAAATGAAAACATGATGACGAATCGACGACACAATCGATGTTTTTTATGGAAGAATCGCTCTGATGATGAGCTGCTCAATGGCTATGATGTCAGTATTTCTCCTAATCGCAAAAGTTATATGGCACGCCTGCAGAAGATGTGGTGCCCGAAACACCCAGAGCTTTTGCACCATCTACAGCAAGTGTTACGAAAACGTTCCAAGAACCTTTCGCGAATGAGAGATGTATGCAGAACACTTCCTCGACCGTTGCAAGAACACGCCGCAGACAAAGATAGGAAAACGAAATCGAGACCAAATGCTGCTGCAGGGCATCTCCCAACAGAAGTTGTCGATTTCAGGACAGGGAAAAACATCAACATCAAGGTTCCTCTTAAGCCCCAGGATTCGGAGGAGTCTAACCTCTCAACCATCACTTGTTCAGTTTATGATGCGGCAAAAGCTTTGAATGATTCAAATCGAAGGTCCAAGCCAATGATAGATAAAAAGATCAAGAGGGACTTGCATGAACTAACCAAGAAGATTGGCTGGGATGGACAGAACATGTTTGGTACGCCGTGTATGACTAGGTACATAAAATCCGGTCAGTCTTTCAAGGCAAGAGCTTCTAAGTTCGCTTACAAAATGGGGATCCACTATCACACATTGAAGATGTCAAAGCTGCTGACCATCAAGCAGCACATCGTTGACAAAATACGGGTGTTATCTGACGCTAGGAGGATGATACAAAAGAGAAAAGGATGGATCAGCGACAAACTATTGTCTCATTTGCAAACAACTTTTATCTGTTTCGCTGCCCCTTGTACATCGGGTAGTCTTTTGAAAAAGCTAAAATGTGAAAATAAGGATAAGTAATAGCACAAATTTGTATTTAAAAAACCTAGGAAATAAAGCAATAGGCGTATGAAAGAATATAAGAAGTAAATTTTAAGGTTAAAATTAAAAAATTTGGATCCAACAATCTAAGTAATTGATCCAATTATCGGATGCTCCTCAGTTCTGACCCCAGTTCCAAGGAGAAATAACTACGAGCGGAAGAGTGAATTAAAGTTCACTCGCGTTTGAATTTGTAAGCCCTCAGCCCCACTACATTATTGTGGGGGGAAAAAACGCTTGAACTCGTATTCAGTTCAGTATTTCAGGGTAGAAGCTTTTCTGTACAAATGTACCCTATACAGCTACTTCTACGCCCTTCACTCGATTTACTTTGACTGATTAAGGGCCGCTCTTCTAGATTTTTCCAAGTTAATGTTTGTCTCTGTCGTGTATGTTTTAGTTCATAAGTGAGTTGCATGGAAACGTTTATTGTTTGAAATGAAGATAAGCTTTGTCTCCTAAATAAGAGGAGAGTTAATGGGTCAAAGCATGGTGAATGTGATGGAAAATGTCCATCACATTCTCTCGATATAATGCGTGTCTCTATTGGGTATTTTTCAGTTCATAGGTGAGATGCATGGGAAGTTTTATTGCCTAAACAAATAATGGCAGGCTCCGTCTCCAAAATAGAAGAAAACTCGATTAGTCAGGAACAGTAAATGTCATTAAAAGTCTTCATAACATTCTCCAGAGGTAATACGTGTGTACTTTGAGCAAAACAAATTTTCGATTTTATAAAACTTGAGCACTAACGAACGATGTGAGGTCAATCGGTTTGTCCAGTGCAGAGAAGGGAAACTGTAAATTGATATATAAATTGGAGTTTGAGTGAACAACCACCGCAGGGTCCGCCTGGGAGCAACTGCAATTCAGGAAAATGGCACAAGCTCCCAGTCGAACCGCGGTTGAATACACCTATGGTCACGTCTCGCGACTATGAGATCAGTTACCACATGCACGACAAAATCACAATAAAGGGCCGGCAAAACCCTCGTGTATCTTAAGGGCACGGAGCGATCCAGGTATGACTGCTCTTTGCATCCATCCCGCAAGTGCCACGGCCTATTTTTGGCACACGGGTATGGCTTCAAGGTTACTAACCAGTGAAGGTGTCACACCTCCAAGATCACCGATGATGAGAACAATTAATTTAACCGAATATCCTTGACGATGTCGCTGTAGGTATTCTCTGAGATCTTTGTACCTCTCCTTTTTCTCCGTTTCCTTGCCTCTGATGTAGTAGTCGGCCGGGGCCGAGCATTCGATCACGAACATGGTTAGGTGACATTTGTCAAGGAGCACGATGTCGGGTCTTGTGTGTTGGATAGTGGCCATTATCGAGGAATCGTAGTTCCAATAGATTCAGCAATCCCCGTTCTCAACAATAGACTCTATTCCCCTTGGAGCGTTTAGCAGGGCAGGGTCGCAGCTAACGCCATAAGAGCGGCAAAGATGGTGGTAAAGCACTCTGAAGGCAGCATTGTGTTTGTGCAAATACGTCGTTCCTGCGCAAATAGGGCAATTTGATAGTATATGCCATAAGTGCTCAGGGAGTATAAGACCCGCCCTGCACCTATCGCTGGAAACCTCTTGACGTAATATGCTTCTACGGTATGCTAAGGTGGAAATCACACCGTCCTGACACGCGAAAATGAAACTCTCGTTTCCTGAATTGAGTCCAGGTGATTTGAGAAGAGCAAACGTTAACTTATGTGACAAGAATTGATCTTCTACAATTTCGTAAAAGTTTCCGTGCATCACCTTGTCTTCATGTTGTTTCAGGAAGTTTTCCACCTCTGCTCCCATCACATGTGCTTTGAGAAGTGAGGCATCTTGGTGGAGTAATGCACTATCCATGGAACCATCCCAAACGAATAGAGTAGAACTGGGACGGCAAGCATGTTAGTCGCAGATATCTTGTTCAACGACGACAGGTTGGGCGACCAAATCCGTCGGAGCAGGTGTTTGTATCTGCTTTGGAGAACCTCATTTACTGATGTTCTATCCTGAATGCGGCTCTCAGGCACACCCATGTAAATACCTCGGTAGGTCTTGTAGGTCTCTCAAGCGCTAAGGTGTCTAATAGAACTTCGGTGAACAAGCTCAGGGTCCTTATCTATACCTGCTATTAGTCCACGTTTCAGATGAATCTTGGCACACTTATCCAATCCAAATTTCATACCGTGTTCTTGTGTGTACCTCCCAACGATAATAAGAGCTTCTTCAAGATGTTCTTTCCCAGAAGCATAGATCTTCAAGTCATCCATATAAAATATATGAGTGACCTTATGCTCACGAACATTAGTTCCGCCACAGAGGTATCCATGAGAATCACTGAGTGCGAGGGATAGAGGCAATAGTGTGATGCAGAAGAGGAGAGGGCTTATTGCGTAATCAATCCAGGCGATCCTCGTTGTTCGTAAATCTCATTCCATACAGGTCCAACTATCCGAATAATCCTGTCATTCAGGAAAGATGTAAAGATCTGATACACCGTGTTCAGACAAGTTATTGGTCTTGAGTTCCTTGGGTTGGACAAGTCACCCTTCTTCGGTAGGAGCATAGTTCGTCCTAACACCAACCACTGCGGGATAGGGACCTCCGACTTTGAATATGAGGTGAAGATGCGGGCCAGATATTGTTGTGTAGAAATGAACTTCTTCCACCAGAAGTTCCTAATACAATCTGGACCAGCAGCGGAGAAGTTCTTCGTGCCCCTTAATACTTTCTTTACATCCTCAGCAGTGATTGGTGGGCATTCCCTCTCAGATATTATGAGGTGTGTGCACAGCTCCTTAAAACGTATGTTTTCGGTACCTTCATTCAATAGATGTTTCACCTCGTAAATCTCTCTCCAAAATGTACTAGTATAGTACTCGTATTTTGTCAACAATCTGCCAATCTTCTTGTTTAGTTGATGCAGGCGCTTCTTTGTTTTCTCCTCAATTGTTGGTTAAGACCTTCGCGTTGAATCAGCCAGAGCTTTCGCCGCATTATAAACTGAAAAAGTGATGGCATAGAAGTCGGGATCCCCTGAGAGATTTCCACGAACGTCAATGTTCCTCCTTGGTCTAAAATCGCCGTTGTCCCTAAAGGGAAGCCTTGTTTCAGCAATTGGTCTCAATTTCACTTCCTGATTTTCCTCTGCGGCTTGTTCTTGCAGCTGTTGAGGAAGCGTTCCGCGTACATCTCTTGTCCGCGAAAAGTTCACGGCACGGTTTCTTAACACTTGCTGTGAAAGCTGCGAGAGCTCTGGGTGTTTCTGGCACCACAGAGTGTGCAGGCGCACCATGTAACCTTTGCGGTTAGGGACAATACTGGCATCATAGTAACTAAGCAGGTCATTATCGAGTTGATCCGTCCATAAAGAACGTCAAATGTCTCGCCGGTTCGTCATCATGTTTCCATCTAATTCAGCACCCCAAACTCTGGAACGATCGGCAATACTGCTCGAACCATTGTCGGGTGCTCTGGGCATTCGATCATTTTGAACCGCATTCATAATTGGATTTGGGTGTTGTGCTTCCATTATTATTCCCACGAGTAGCTGGGGGAAGGATTGTCCACCCTCGCAAAGCCCCGCATGCGAGAGCAAGGCTGTATACTCCAGAAGGTCGCACGTTAATCTGGAGACACCGTTAAGGACACCACACCCAGGTGCCATTCAGCTTTCAGCACGGTTGTTTACGCCTAAGCTTGGGAGTTTTTACTTCGGGACCATCCCTGGTCAATTGTCCGCGACTGCTCATTCGTTTTCGTAACCGTATTCAGCAGAAACTCTCGGCACAGGGACCGTCTATCCGCAACCTGAAGACGCGTTCGGCGGCTTTGGCATAGGCCCATTAGTTTGATAACAAAGGAATCGAACCAGAACGGAATTCATATATATGGGTTATTTCACGTCAGATTTACCACGAAAATTTAAATTCACTCAAAGTTATAATTTTCTCGATTTTAACACGAAAATAGAAGACGCGTATTTTTTTATTTCAATGTGATATGTGAAATTCATGAGTCATCATTATTTAAACTTTCGGAATCTAATGAAGATCACTTTTTTGAAATGCTCAAGAGTAAGAATCAATTATTCATTCAAATCTGAATTTTTCAGAATAAGTTCATAATTGTTCATACTTTGACTTTGTAATTTGCAAAAAATATTCATTGTTTATTTATCCGGGAAACATGCAAAAATGTTAAATAAATTGCATTAAAAAAAGGTATCTCCGAAATGAAATTTTTTCCTACGTAATTTTGCAATATACTCTAGAGAGTATCTTCTAAAAATTACAGAGTGGACCGTCAATAAACTTTTGAGATATGACAAATAATTTAGGACCGTCTTACTTCAAGCGCGAGCTGCTGCATCGTCTTACCCAGTCCACCACGAGCATGCGAAGTTGAGTACGTTGACTTACGTTTTCGTGGATATTTTCCCGAAGGCTTCTAGTCAATCAACTTTGAATGAGAGTCAGCTATAGTTTTCTGCAGATTCTGTTGGGGGAAGGGGGCTAGTTTAGAGATTCAATAAAATCCATTTTCCAAAAATAGTCTCAATCATTAAAATTCATATCTTAAAATGAGCCCACAAAGTTTCATATCAAAATTTGAAATATTTTCGAAGAAGCAGCCTCTGACGTGCCACGCGTAGACTGCGCGCTGGGGATCATGCGGCCGGCGTGGATAGATTCTTGGGGCACGAAGTTTATTGAAATAATATTAGATATTTTGTTTTTTCCAATATAAAGAATAAAAATCTGATGAAGTGAGAGAAAATTGGATGAGGTTGGTGTAGAACTGTAAACACTTAGGCAAGTTAGTGTCGAATGTAGAAGTGTCTCGCAGATGACATTCTGATTGCAGGCGTTCTCCAGCCGGCTGGAGTCACAAATAAAATGAGTTTCGCGTCAGTGGAATTATATTTTTGACTTTGGGTATTTCGAGGCTTTTTTTAGAGATTTTTGAACGTTATTTTCTCGAAACAGTATTTTTTAAAACTGCGGACGTGATAAAAACAATATTTCTTAACGGATTTCTACAAACCGGGTAGCGCAGCGCTCTAAACTACCTTGCTCCTGGACTTTATAATATAATTATTTAAAAGTGAAAAAAATTGTTGTCAGTATTTATCTTCTAGATTGTACCTGTAAGGTTATCCCATCGATTCTTGTAATATATCGATATACACGGCAATTTTTGTTTGTCTTCATTTGAGGTGTCCTAGACGAGACTTCACCTTAAATAAATTATGTTTATCTAATTCGTTTTATACATAAGCAATGGTTTTATCGGAATGAAATTTGTAGCGAACATGTATATAACTGTCTAGAAAAGGGACACAGTTGATGAATCTCGAAAAGTCAACGTACTCAACTTTGCATGCTCGTGGTAGACTGGGTAAGACGATGCAGCAGCTCGCGCTTGAAGTAACACGGTCCTACATTATTTGTTATATCTCAAAAACTTATCGACGGTCCACTCTGTAATTTTCAGCAGATATAGAGTATTTTTTTTCATAAATGAAATTTGTTTAACATTTTTGCATGTTTCCCGGATAAATAAATAATGAATGTTTTTCACAAATTACAAATTCAAAGTATGAACAATTATGAACTTGTTCTGAAAAATTCAGGTACTAATGTATAATTGATCCTCACGTTTGAGTATTTCAAAAAAGTGATCTACATTAGATTCTGAGAAATTAAATAATGATTACTCGTGAATGTGCTATATCACATTGAAAGGAAAGAATACGTGTCTTCTATTTTTGTGTTAAAATCGAGAAAATTATGACTTTGAG
>WSXT02027373.1:0-13869 GCA_011762715.2 Neuroterus valhalla | reverse complement strand
GCTGCAAGAACAAGCCGCAGACGAAAATCAGGAAGCGACATTGAGACCAACTGCTGAAACAAGGCTTCCCTTGAGAGCCAATTGCGATTTCACCGACCTCTAGACGGTCACTTGTTTATTCAATGATGCGGAGAGAGCTTTGACTGATTCAAATCGAAGGTCCAAACCAACGATTGATGAAGAAACCAAAAAGCGCTTGCATCAACTAAACAAAAAGATTGGCGGGTCAAGACAAAACGCGTCCCGCATGCAGTGTGTGATTGACTACATAAAATCTCGTAAGACTTTTACGGCAAGGGTCCGGAAGTTCTCTCATGAAATGGGGATCCATCATCATACATCGAAAACGTGTGATCAAGCAGCACATTGTTGACAAAATACTAGTACTATCTGACGCAAGGAGAAGATCAAATTCTCGGCCCCGGCCGCATTTTATTCGGTTAAATTAATTGTTCTCATCATCGGTGCTCTTGGAGGTGAGGCGCTTTCACTGGTCAGTAACATGGAAGCCATACCCTTCTGCCAAAAATATGCCGTGGTACTTGCGGGATGGATGCAAAGAGGAGTCTTACTTGGGTCGCTCCGTGTCCTTAAGAAACGTGTTTTCTTTTACAGGTCAATTAAGATCTGTAAAATTACACAAAAGTTGTGTATTTCAAAGTTGACTTAATTAAAATTGAAATCAGCACCCCAAGCGTGTAAGCCTCATCCGAGAGTATCAAACTCTTACTAGGTACGACTACCGAATGTAATGTATGCTGTGCATGTCGTGCACGAATTTGGAAGAAAAGGGACTTGCCTTATATAGACAACATGCTTGCACGGTAGATTTTCGTCAACGGAAATCTCCTGCTTCATATCGCAGATCTCGGGCTGACCTTTATTTGATGTACAACCTGCACTAAAATTATGCCTTTTCGTGAAGGTAAAGTGTGCATGAAATGTTTCCTCCCCACCCAGAAACGAAGCAAACTCAAAGTCAGTTTTTGCATCCGTTTCTTGTGGAAATGTCTGACTCTCCGCCCGTGATACGCGTTATGCTGATATTTATGATGCGTCAATTTTTTCGGTATCTACAATCCATTAGGTATCAAATGCTTTGATTAGTTATTAAAAAACATGATTCCTGACTTATCTCTTTTTCTTGCAGAATCGGCTTGGACATTTAGAAAGTTCACAGCCACAGTTCATCCTTATCCAGTTCAACTCAAAGTTTATCATTACGAATCTGATCCAGATTTACTCGTATCTGGAACATACCCTTTGGGGGAAGGCTTTCACAAAGTTCAAACAGATAAGGCTCGCCAGTACATCCTCGGTATTATGATAATTGGATACTTTTGTCCATTAATGGTTCCTATGACGGAACATGCTCGCAACTATGATACATTTGAAACCTCGGACTATTATAGAGTTAAAATACGCATAGATGGCGACATTGCTAACGTGACTGAAGCAATATTATATAGAGATCCTCTGAATAAGATGTTTTTCAGGAGATTGAAAAAATCACGCCTTATTGATGCCGAAATTCAAGATTAATACAACGTACAATTATACATAGGACAACTTTTAGGTGTCGGTGACATGCATGTTTCAAAAATGTCCAAAAGAAATTATATTCGTCAAGTTTCAATATTGAAGCGCTTCCTGTGTATATTTCTCATTGGAAATATATATGAAAGGAGAAATTGATTATGAACCTCTCCGTTTTGACCTCCTTCTATCCTCTTACACTTCTAGAACATTTCAAACATCAAATCCCAAAACCAAAGACCAGTATCTGGGTGTTTGTTATCGATTGATCGTGATCTCGGAGAGTTTCCGAGAGATAGGATATTTCGCGTGATTGGTGTGGATTTAAAAATTTCGTTTCTGTTTCATTCTCGCTGAGAAGAGAATTGAGATATGCACTATGAGCTTTGTTTCTCGTCTGCAGCAGATCTACAGGAAAATGTGCATCAGAGTCATGGAATTAGAGAAAAAAAAATCTGCCCACCGTGTGGGCATAATCTCATCGCGCGGCTCGAAAGTTTGAGTAAAAAGGGTTCAAGACCCATATTATTCATTTTGAAGGATCTAAAAATTTTGTTGAGACCAATTTTTTCATTAGATGCATAGTTTTTGTTTATATCGTGAAGAACAAATTTGATGCATGTACCTACATTTTTGTCAATTATTTGGAGAAGAAATGTTTCATTACCAGCGATATTAATGAACTTTGATTCGATTATATTGGATCCGTATTCGTATGGTTCATTGCTCACGCGATCGTGGAAGATAAATTCCCATACTTGCGAATAGGAGCTCAATGAAGGTGTGCCTTAGAAGGATATTTTCATCGCGTTGAACTTATATCCACCTAACTTTGTAGTATTCCCTCGACTTTATAAGAGATGCATTCAGAGTTTGAGACATGCATGATGAATGGTATAAATTTAATCATCACTTTTTTCCGAGTACCTGTTGATGCTTACATCATTTTTCTCTCGAAAATTCATCTTCGGAGTTTTTCACCCGCTGTTCACACGTGAACCAATCATTCTTGCGAGTTCCACGCGAGGGCACGCGACGTATAACCTAAACAAAAGGTCTGAGAAGACAGAACGGTTATTGAAATGAGAAAGAACTCAACAGTCTAAAATGAGAACAGCGATGGTGGATTCGACCCAACGTACAATATACTTTATAAGACAATCAAGATTTAAATTCTAATTTAGACAATCAAAACAGATCAGACATCGTTCACGAATTACTGAAGAATCTTTTGGCCGTAACTACTATCTAAGAAATGACACTTAATTTTGATAAGAATCAGACGAACTGTTAGAAAGTGTTGGATACAAGGAATTCATGATTAAACGAAGAGACAGATTTCGCAAAGGAAGGAAAGGAAGATTCAAAGGGTTGCGGGCAGGGATTTGAGGGAAGTCCTATTTTACAGCAAGATTTTGTTATAAACAATTATTTGTTTTTTGTCGCAAAAAGAAGTATTAGGCAGCTGGAATAAATTTCACGCTATTACTTGGGACATAAACTTCGAAATGTGGCCGCACTTCTACTTTACGGTCCACTCAGGTGCCTCTATGCAGCAGAAGTGCACTTGGCAAGGTCATATCTCGTGACCTATTAGGGCTAGGACCATTTTTTTTTAACTTACGCCAAATCGACTTCTCTTTTATTTATTTCTCATGATTTTTGTTGTAAGACAGGCAGGAAACGAGATATTCTTCAAAAACCGGTTTTGGTCTAAAATGCCCCAAAAAAAAGGAAATTTTCGAAACCTTGCAATTCCTAAACTAATTGGGCTAAAAGACTTTTTTTAGATGTACGCAGATTTGTGTTCACTCTCTTTCATCTACTAGGAATATTGACGTAAACTTGACCTGGAAAGATTGATTCAAGAAAATTGAACCTTGTTTTTTTGCCCCTTAAAAAAAAGAAAAAACAATCAACTTTGAGGGGTCATAACTCATGACTCATTATATTTATAACATTTTTTTTTTTTGGGAATCAAAGGAAATTGAGTTTTTTTTAACTCACCTGCGGAACACTTATCTGTAAAGTGATCAGGAAGAAAGGTGTAGAGTGTTTTTTAGGACCTAACGATTTTTGCTGAAAATCCAAAAAATTGGGCAATTTTCAATGTACCAGAACTCCGAACCTATTGAAGATTGCGGATTATTTTCGTACCAAAATCTCCTAATAATTTAGTTTTCTTCCTTTCACCCCTTGGACATTTTGCTCTACGATGCATTGGGAATTACACATACACGCAAACGCGAAATTTAGAAATGTTTTTGAAAAAACCCGGTTTCCCCCTTCCAATCGACGACACCTTTTGATACGTCAAATAGGACCCCTCAATGAAGCGCTCTCCAAAAAAATTTGGAAAAAGGAATTTTTCGGCAATTTTACTCATTTTTCCGATGCAATGCGTGGATTATAATGGCCAGTGCGTAACTGTCCCTCTACGGCATCTTCTCGCCCAGCGTGCTCCTGTCCACTCTTGCCACAAATCGTAACCCTATAGATGCAATGCTTGGTTTCTGGGACTCACATATATGGGAGTCGGGCTGTTGTGATCTGTGGGATGCCGGCCGGCACAAGATGTATGCGTCCGATGCTTTGACAGGCACCAGGTATAGCAAGGCTTCGTACTTCTTAACTAATAATCCTTATACTTTGGATTTTTGTTGAGCCTAGCATTCAAACTTCGGATGGATTCCGTGATTGCCGTTAACAGTGAAAATAGAATTAGGTAGATCGCGCTTAGTTACATCGTCGATATACTCTGAAATTTTTGAAAATCTCTTTGAATCCTACAAAATACCTCAAAACCCATATGAAACATTTAAATACCATTAAACTATTGAAGAAATTTGTGATTTGTAAATCAGCTTCATGTTCTTGTTCGGAGTAATATTTTTGAAGGAATATGGCCAGCAAAGAACGCGGTAAACGGACGTGAGCTCATATGGCATATATCACAATATCGCACATACACAAATATATCACGTAATGTAATATGGCGCGTGGGTTTATGTCAAGCACAGGTCTACATCTTTTGTTATGGCAGCATTAGTCCAAGAGCGAGGTACATAAAAATGTGCATAAAAATAATACTTCATCAAATGGCTACTGTGCCAGTCTGCAACTTTTACGTATGAAAATAGCAGCCGGTTTTCCACGACGGGAAATTTGCCAGAAAAGTCAATAAGGTGGTCGCGTCAAATTTGTTTAGAAACATTCTTCAGGCTCAAACTAAGAGCAGTGGAGCAATGGCAAAAGTTCAATCGTTTGGAAAACTCTTGGCAGAAGCGGTTCAAAAGTCCCAGAAACCCCTTTCCCAAAATTGACACGGTTCGCGCGCCCAGCTTTTTTCCTGGCATTCTTTAGAACCTTACTAAGAGCTGTTATAATTTACGGCCTGCCAATCGTTATGGCTCCCGCCCCCCAGATTTTCCAATTCTTATATTTGCAATTAACCGCAAAAATACCAAAGGCCGGCACGCTACTCAAGAATTCGAGACTAAGCAAAAAGCGTGAAGAATTGATTTGAAGTGTGCTGAATGAATGAATGAATGGACATGCGAAGTAAAGATCTTCATCAAGAAATTGTTTATTAATGAACTTATAAAAACAAAATTTATCCATACAGGAACTTGTATATGTAGGTATGACTCAAATTCTAAATACCTTGTTTACACATGTAAGGGGAGGTCGTACGTCCTGTCTTGCTTCCGGAAAGAGATCGAAATTCTTTGAAGTTTGAAAAGTTCTGCTGCAGGAGAACAACAAAACCTTAATCACTGCCGCACATTATATGTATTTCGTCAAGCTGGTCACACACACACACACCCACACACTTTACTACCACGTAACCGTCACCGATCAAGGCATCTTTCGGAGTCTGGAGGCACGATCGAAGTTCATCGACTATACCTTAAAAAGGTATCAGACCATGCTGGGTCAGGTACCTGTCAAAACACGCCGGGACATCCATCTTGCCGGCACGACGGTCCACTTAACGGAACGGTTCAGGTTCCGTCCGGATGAGATCGAGTTTTTGACATTGGATGGTGGCACCAACTGGACCGAGGATGTGGTTGGAGGAAAAGGTGGGGAAAGCCTAAGAAGACAAGCCAGCGACGGGCAGTAGTGTGCTAGCCGTGGGACCTAGGGTTGTGGAAAGGATTCAACCGAAATTTCACACACTGGAAGAGTCCATCCCTTCCTTGGAGAAAATTCTTTTGGAGTTTGGAGTTCCCGTCTCTTCCTTTGAATCAAGTTAGGCATTGTTTTCTTCCCCAGACTTGTTTTTTCGATTTTGAGAGATATGTGCCTTGTGGAGTTCCTTTCGAGTGTCCTTTCCACAAACTAGCTGTCCAGTGAAATGGCCAAGAATGATCGCGTCGCCCAGCGTATGGGCCTAACGCCATTATGAAGTGTAATTAAAAATTCCAATATTTGTTGTCGTGGTTGGGAAATAAACTTTATGTGTGAAAACTTCAGTTGTTAGATGAGGGTTAAGCTGTTTGTGTGTAAGTTGAATTTTGAGGGTGATAGATTTTATTTTATTTTCTGTAAAACTTGAACCAGGAATGTCAATGCAATGAGTCATGACCGAATTGTCGAGTAATTATTCAGTGCAGTAAATTTTATTATAATTTTTCTACACCAATTTCAGTACATTCTTTATTTGTAGCGTGTCGCCTCTACATTACCCCTCTTCCGCTGTGCTAGGAATTCAAGTATCCTTTAATTGTTTGAATGAAATTATCAAAAAAAAATTTTCAGATTATTATCTAAAATGAAAATTTTTGAGTGACACCAAAGTGTGCCTGGCGCTCAGAAAACACGAATACAGGTAATCATCACCTATTATCCTCCTCGTTCTCTTTTGCTCACGTGGTTCTTTCCGAACTTTGTGACACTTTTCCGGAACCAGGTCTCAATGGATTTGGAAAAGTCGTTATACTGTATATAATGGCAGAACTTTAGCATAATGAAAAACACTCGGAAGGAGTAATTAAGTCAAAAAATGTCAACATAATTATAAATACACGATTGTTCCCTAACCTTGCATGTTGAAGCTGCCATTTTCATACACACAAAAGTTTAGTACTGTCAGAGTAGCCATTTCATGATGTTTTAATGTTTTTCTTACAACTTCCGAACTTTGATCTTGGGCGCCACATCAAGGCGTTTTTATGCGGTACATAGGGTCTCTGTTCTAGTTGAGGGGGAATAAATTTATCACAATATAGTGCACTATCTATGCTATATATTGTGGTACAGTATTTTAATTTTCCATATAAATGGTTTCCAATCAATGTTTTTCTCCTCGACGCGCTATAAATCAGAGGTATTTTACAACTCGACTGTATGATAAACCAAGTTATGAAATACAAATATTATAGAAGGACAGATTGGATTTAACTACGAGCGCCTATATTGAAACACTTCAGAGAATATTCAGTTAGTTCTCTTATAAAAAATTTTCATGCACTATTTTCCTTTATTCCAAAAAAATGAGAACCTTTTTTGGTGTTATATGTCTAACCTTAGTGATTTTCACTAATCCTGTTGGTGAGTATAAAAATATCTTCGAATTTATGAACATATATTCAAGAATTATTTTCATCTGAATGTTCCCTCAAAAACTCCGTGCATTACCTTATCTTCATGTTATTCCAGGGAGTTTTTGGCCTCCGCTTTCTTAGCTCTTTTTTGCGAAGTAGGAAATCTTGATGGAGTAATGCACTGTCCTTACCTCTTATGTTAAGATTCAGACCAAGGGTCTTAGCCGCCCGCCCACGGCTTTGTAGAGGGGTGCTCCTTTTCCAAATTTTTCCTGATTCCTATCAGATGCAAGGGGAGGATCACTACCGTTCGCGAGGATGTAGGCCATGCTTGGTCTGATTTGGTTACGACCAAATCTGTCGGAGAGGATTTTCACATCTGTTTCAAAGAACCTCTTATAATGATGTCATTACCCTCCTATACATGATGCGACTCTCAGACATGCCTACGTATTTGTAGATCACTTCAGCGCTAAGGTATTCAATAGCACTTTTCTTCACAGGCGTAGGGCTTGTTATTGTGTCACCCTGAGAGACGCCACTTTAAGGAGTAACGCTGTTGATTTTCACACTTTGCTTTCCAGCAGAAATAGTAAATCTGGTTTTCAAAGGAACATCAATCCTCTGTCTGCAACCTGCTTTAGGTAGATGAATCTTCAAGCTTTGTGGCAGACAGATTATGATACCGAGGAACGATAAATCGAAATCTTTCTAGACATTAATCCAGGCCATCGACAGATTGCGTAGGTATTGTGCAGCGTCCTTGCAGACACTTCTGTTGATCAGTTGGTTATCCCGACAGTCTGCTGTGCCTCTTCTCGATTCACGTCAATAGTCAATCTTGCTTTCAACAAGTCCAAATATCCGAACAATCCTGTCATTCAGGATAGCAGTAAAGCTCTCATACAGCGTCTTTGGATAAGTTATTGGCCTGTATTTCTTTGGTTTGAACAAAACACCGTTCCTTGGTAGGAGTACAGTGCGCCCTAACACCAGCCACTTCACCCACCAAAAGGTATTCATACCTTCGGGACCGGCAGCAGAGAAATTCTTCGTGTCCTTTATTGCTTTCGAAACATCCTAAGCATAGATTGGATTTTGGAGGAAGATTAACGAAGTTCAACACTCATTATATAAAGTCACTAAGAACATAACACGCTTCAAGGAGCTATACGATGACCTCATAACGCCTAACAATCAGTGTTGAGAACTTGAGGAAAGCATTAAAGGGCACGAAGAACTCCTCTGCTGCCGGGCCAGATGGTATTAAAAACTTTTGGTGAAGGAAGGTTACTTTTTTACTCAAACATCTGACTCAGATCTTCACCTTACATTAAAAGTCAGAGACGCTTATTCCACAGTTGCTGGTGTTGAAACACACTGCACTCTAACGGAAAAAGGCGAATGTATCTCAAGGAGGCACAAGCCGATAACTTGTCTACACACGCTGTATCAGATCTCCACAGCCATCCTGAATGACGGGATTGTTTGAATATATTCATAGACTTTTCAGTCTCAAATAATGGAAGATTTGAACGGAATGCCCTGAAGGGGTTTGACTAGAACCTTCTAGTCTGTTCGTTCTAGTAAGTATCTAATTACTGATTGATTTCGAATAGAGTAATATGGGGCCGTCCCCGCATAGGCTCTCCTTTCTCTGATTCTTTATTCAACTCTTCTTTTAAATCTCGGGAATATGATTTTATTCATTAAATTCAAAGGTTCTTCCAATCCTAGGTTTCCGACTTACATCTTCTTTGCAGGACTACTTCGGGAATGCAGACAAGCCAGATTCACAATGTATCCTGAACTCGTTCAACTCAGAATGCGTCGATGCGAAGTTGATCCAATTATATGCAAAAGTTGAGGTTACTTCTCAAGAGTAGGCTCTCAAAAAGCAGCAACAGATGAGGCTGACCAGTAAATTTTTGGAGTGATGGATATTGGATATTTTTCTAATGATAGTTCTGAAAGCGAATCGTCCTCTCAACTATGATAGAATGATTTTCGTGAACTGTCGAAGAGTTCAAGTACGCATAGATGGCCACATCGCTAACGTATCTGAACCAATACCGAGACAAGATCCTCTAAATAAGATTTTTTTAGAAAAATCAAAATGGGACGTAGGAGTATGTGAAGGGCCGCTCTTCCAGAATGTTGGGAAAAAATTCACCAAATCTTAGTACACTGGAACCTTTATTTAGGGACCGTGCCGGGCTTTGCCCTCAGCAGTCACGGCATAAAGCAGGGTTCAGTCTAACGCATCCATTTAGTGTCGTAGAAACCAATTTCAGCAAGAATGCACAATATTATTATTATGTATTTTGTACACATGTAGATACTTGTTATAATGGAGAACGGACCTTTCTTATTGGAAAGAGAATAGTTTGAAAATAAATGCAAAATATTTACGCGCATGTACGAACTGCGCACTTTCTTCTGCGTACCTGCGACGCAACTGCTAACACTCCGTCGAGCTCACATACTCCACGCTCTTTTGGTCAGACCCCCCTATCATGATCTAAAAACATATAGTCTGACCACGCGCATGTGAATAAAAGTGAACCAATTTTAAGCTTTTCCCTCCTCGCAAACATTTCGAATCAGAAAAAGCGCTTAATTCAATTTACAAGCAATGAACCGTGAAGCCGTGAGTGAAAATTCAAGGTAAAAAGCATAGCTTTCTTTACTAGTTACAGTTTTCTCACACTGGGTGTAAACTTTACACCAATCGCAAATTTGGATTTGTCGATCTAGCCTCAAGAAAACGCATTCAATCACCAGGTTGGCGAAAGATGTCTATTTTGGCTGGTTTCTGCTACATGACATATTCAGAGTAAAAGGAAGTAATACTCGTTTTCGTTTGAAAATAAGTATAAATGATTGGTATTTGTTTAATGTTAAAATTGACTTTCGCGGATTCAATAAAGTCTCCACGTACGAAGACCCCTCGGTATCAAAAATGTTGAGATAGATGTCCTAAATGATAGTCTCAATCTTTTTTTATTTATTTGTTGCTATACGAATGAAATTTTTTTTTTTTAGATAAAGATCCTTCCAGACTTCTATGTTGAACTTTTTTGGCTTACTGTAGTATCAACAATGTTCATAAGTAAAGACTCAAAAATGAAGATGGCTGAAAGATATATCTGATGCAGAACTGCGTTCTGTTGATTTTGGAACAAAACTGACCATCTTTGACGTAACCGGATACTGAAACGGATACCGTGCCTACAAAATGCCCTTGCTGACCGCTTCTGAGACTGATATTGATTTTATCTTCAACCTGCACCGAAACTATGCCTCTTCGTGAGTGTAAAATCGGCGCAAAGTTTCCCTTTACGCCCGGAGATGAAGCGGAGTCAAAGTAGGTTTTTGCACCCGTTTCTTCAGCATCTCGACGGGAAAAGCTTTCGTGCCCCCGTTTTACAAGCCCTCAAAGGTGCGAAGTTTAGATGCAGTTCATAGACAAGAAACATGCCATGCATCATGGGCGAGCAATTGACATTCCCCACAAGTGAGATATTGACGGACTAGTGGAAATTTCGGTTTCCTCGCTCTTTATACGCATTATACTTATCTTTCTCTGATATGTGAATTACATTTGTGAACTACATCATAAAATCAATACTTATTACAATAAGACATTTCTGACTCACATTTCTTTTTTTAGAATCATTTTGGAATTTCAAAAAGCTCGAAGCCACAGTTTATCCTTATGCCGTTCACCTGAATGTCCATCATTTCGAATGTAATCCAGATTTACCTGTAACTGGAACTTACCCTTTGGCAACACGCTTCTACAAAGTAGCTACAGATCGGTCCCGTCAGTACATCCTCGGAATAATGATTGGAAATTTATGTCCATTAATGGTTCTTAGAGATGATTGTCCTCCCAACTATGCTACACTAGAGACTGTGAACTATCAAAGAGTTAGAGTACGCATAGATGGTGACATTGCCAACGTGACTGAACCAATATTGTATCAGGATCCTCTGAATAGAATGTTTTTCAGGAGCCAAAAGAAATTACGCCTTATCGATGCCAAGATTCAGAGAGAATTGAACGTACACTTATGAATCTGGTAAGCTGTAGTAAGGGTGGCCTGCATGTTCTGAACAACTGAATGGTACAATTATTTGATCCTATCTTATTTGTCGTGCTTCCGGCAATCTTTTATATCAGCAGCTTCGGAGTTTTTGTCAACCAACCAATTGATAACCAATAATTTGAGCTGTATTGCGGAGGGAGGATGGAACTATGATTAGAATACACCTTTCAGAATACTTCCAAACTTCGTGCTGTATTCAATACATACTTTATTACTCGAAGAAATATAGGAGTTGTTGATTATAAAGACCTATATTCCACACTCTAAGAACCAGTTCCCGTCCGATCACTGAAGTTAAGCAGCGTTGGGCGTTATTAGTACTTGGATGTGTGGCTATCCAGCAACATCGCGTGCTGTTGGAATGTTGGCAGGTGACTGTGTCCTCCCGTGTTTTCAACTCAACCAAATATGACTCTTTGCGTGTTACGCTTACCCTTTAAGGGCTTATGTCCTAATGGTACAAGAAAATAGATATATCCATGACTGGAGCAGCATATTCTGTAAGTTTTTCTGAACATTTTACAACAAAAAATCTCACAACCGACTTTCATGAAATGTTTTGAATGAAAAGGACGTTTATACACGTTTTCAGAGTCGCTGAATTCGAATTTGATATTAGTTTTCCGGAAAAAAACAGGCTTAAAAGACCCATCCTACTACTCTGTATCACCCGTGCGCCAAGCCCCTCACTATGCGCACCGCCAGGCCCGGCAAACGGCGTGCCGCATGCTTCAAACAAATTTTTCCCAAAAAAAGACGGACAGGCAAGGGCCATAAATTGTAACGCCACTTTATTTGGGACACTTTCCTGCGTACAACGCAGTAAGAATCTAAGCGGTTCTCTGCGGTTCTGATAACTCATCTCCTAATACATGCCGAAAGTTTTACCGCGCAGAATAGACAAAGGAGCGCGAGCATTCCGACATCTCTTGAAGGCGCAAGCATTATTATTTTCACTCTGGACCAATACAGAAATATTATACATACCTTTTTTCGACGCTTGCACGTACAGTGAATTTAATTTCGATGTGTGTGTACGTGTTTTGGCGCGTGCGCGCGTGTGTATGTGTGTCAGGGTTAATGTCCGTATACGTTAATGTTCGTAAACGCTGATTTCCAATTAAGTGGTTGAATTCTGGATAAAAAAAGGAATCTCCACATTTCTACGAAAAGAAGTTCTTCCTAACTGAATAGTTTAATTTTTCACTGAAATAGTTCATTTGCATTCTCATCTAAATAGTTGAATTTCGGATCAAGAAGGAGAATCTTCAGCAATCAGTTCAGGATGGTAGTAATTAAATGTAGGCCTAGTTAAAGACTGTGAACATTTAGATATATGTACTGATCATTTTTCTTAAGTATATTTATATCCACCTCTTTTCGATTTCGTTACTTTAATCATATGCCGGAATGATTAAGCTTTATTAACATTGATTGAGAAAAAAAATCCTGTCAAGCCCTAGTAGCAACGTCTGGCTTGTATGAAGGCGGTCAGAGCCTGGCAGCAGAAAATATCGGTCCAGCAGGAAAACAGAATTCGTTAAATATAGGAACCAGCTTCTGGTATTGAGCTAAACACCGCAATTCATGTAGAAATCTATGATTGCAGAATTAAAAATTGTTATCGCAGGCATAAGGTTGTAGATTGTCTTTCCCATCTTCTATACTAAACTACAGGCGACTGTTGCATTTCTCAGTCTACAATAAAAACTGATCAGAATTTCTTCGGTTTTGGCTTTTTTTTTATACTTCCTACTTTTCTCCACTCGATCGATTTTTGATGAGACTGGCGTTATAAATGGTCATAGCACCTCATTGTAATTTACCAGCTCAGTTTGGACCGAGGGGTTTTTTACTCTCAAAATTAGCGTTTTTATCGTAAGGAGTCGTGTGCTTATCTACTCCACATTTTTGGATATCGTCGGAGTCGTAGAATAACGTTTGAACGTCGGAGTAGTAAACAATACTATAGATCACGAAGGAACATAAGGTGACTTATCTAATGTATTTGATACTGTCGGACTTTCCCGGAATAGATCGTGCAGTCGCAAAGTGGAGTTAACGGTGCAATTATGATTTCTGCGCCTCTGTGAGCCATAAAGTGTACTGCACTATTTTATTTGACAGATCGACAGATGGAGTTTGGTAACCTTGTGACAAACTGAAAGAAATCAAAGAATAATTAAAACCATCAAAAAATAAATAATAATAGTAGAAAATAGTGCAACGGGGAAGGATAAATAGGAGAAATAGAAGTAAGTATAAGATTGATGAAATTTGTGCATATTAGGTGTTCAAAAAAACAAAACTTTAGGTTACGTGGTTGTCATGTGGGACCGGAAAAACAAAAGTACTTTATATTTTTTCCTGAAGAGGCGCGAAAAACCAGAAATGCACTGTTAATTCTGTTCTCCGACTGCACGATCTATTCCGGAAAAATGCGATCGATCCACTTCCTGATTCCCATAGGTGATATGTCTCCTTATGTTCCTTCGTGGTATAGGTTGAAGGGGAGTTGCGGGAAAAGTCGAGAAAAGTGTTAACAGGGGCGTCGTTGGGAATAGTCACAGCGATCGGAGAAGGAACAGGTTTTTATAGTCCAAGAGCCAGTGACAAAAAGATGCTCCCATTTTATAGTGGCTGGAAAAATTATATAATATAGTACCAAGTTG
>WSXT02027362.1:0-13869 GCA_011762715.2 Neuroterus valhalla | reverse complement strand
AATTTTAATTCAGTTAAACAAGCTAAACAAATCATTAACACAAATGCCTATTTATATTCCACAATGAATTACGATAGAAACTAGAAAAAAAAAGAAAATCACGAACCAAAATAACTCAAACTTCAATAATAAATAGAATTTCAGGAGTCGATAAAAAGGAGAGTGTAATTATTAGTAATTATGGAGTAAAGTTTCAAAGATTTGAGAACTCCAATAAGACCTCTTCATGAAAAAACGGATAAATAGTTATTGTTTCTTAAAGCAAGTGACTTGTAGTGACTGCTTTTCAAAAAAGTGACTAATAAGTGACTTAGGAAAAGAAAGTGACTAAAAGTGACTTAAGTGGCTGAGTGGCAGCCCTGTTGATATCAGATACAATTGAGATTCTCAGACATCTCTTCAAGTTTTGAGTAAAATCTGCTCATGGAATTCATTAATAGCATTGTTGAAATCTGTCAAGCTTTGTTGGCGATTGGAAGTTGCAGGACTGTTTCCTAAAAATGCTCCATATTCTTTTCCCTGAACTGAAATTTGAGAAACGTTGGGTATTACTGATCCTAGGTGCGTCCTGTCGATGGGATGGTGTCTCATTCTGTCACTTGGCATAGCTCCTGGTGCCAATCTCATTCTGTGGAATGTGAATGGAGCGATTTTAGAAATGATCTTTTGGTATTTTAGGACCTTTTATTCTTCGTCTACAATTGTAAGAAAAAAAAAGTTTTACCTAGAGGGTGGCCTTGACCCAAGTTTAACTCCATGATTCCATTCCTGGTTTGGGTTTTGCTGCATCCACTCTCTTTTCCGGGCGGCATTTTTGCCTTTATTTCGCTTATGCTTCTTGGATTGGTCTTCTCTTCTAGTGTCAAACTTCTTTTTGCCCTTCTTTCTGACCCTCAGACGTTGATTCTCTGGGGCAAAAGGATCAGTTGTTTTCTTTCTTCGCCTGCCTGTGAAGAATTTTTTTTTTTAAGATTCGAACCTTCTGTTAGGATTAGTAGTTGTAGTTTAGAAAGGAGAATTTTTATTGCAAATTATCGAAGGAATGTTAGTTTTTCAACACATGTTTCACCAATTCCTTGAGAGTAACTGAGCTCTATGTGCCTTGTGTGATAAGAGAAGTCTTAAACATTAGGGATGGGTGCATGGAATGGGATAAAAAGTTATTAAAATTCTTTAGTAAGTGATTACCACATTCCAAGAAGGAAAATCTCTTATTTTATATCTTGAAACCATTGTAAGTTGTGCAGTGCACCAAGGAGGCAAAGTATTTTTTTTACGGCCGAGCGTAAGTTCTTGATAACTCATATCGTACTCGGCCGTTGGAAGACTTTGTCTCCTCGGGAAGCACAATACTTAATGTAATAAGAGTATTTGAGTTTTTTCATGAAATCACGTCCTATTTTCAATGCGATCCGAAGAAACTTTAATTAAAAAGAAAATTTGTTAAGAAACGGAACTGTAAGATTCTTCTAATATTTGTATCTCATTTCATGCAACATTCCCATTGTACGTTGCACATCTTTCAGTTGGAATAAGCTACACATTTCAAGGTATCATTTAACGAGGATATTTTGACGGTTAGAACTTAGGAATTAAATGAGATTTTTTTATTGTTTAAATATTTGTCGTAGAACCGGATTGTAACATAAAACTTTCTTTGGAATGAACTATTTTTTCCGTCAAGAATCGCAAATTGAATTTTACTATAAAGGCATGAAAGCATAATTATAATACCATAAAATTACGTGTAATATATTTAATAGTCTGTTTAAGATTGCTGTCTTCAATTTGAAAGCCTGTAGGTGGTAAGAAAGTACAGGCCCTTATATGTAAATCTAAAAAGACCAAACACGAGTCTCGCACAAAGAAACTATGTGTATGCATGACTCATGATTGATGGATTGTTCATTTATGTATTTGTGCCTTCCTGCGAATGCGAGTAAAATTTTTCTACGTTATTAGCTCACAATGACTCGTTATCGTTTAGTTAAACGAAGATAAGCAAAATATAGAAAAAAAAAAGAAGAAATCTCTTGGATAAAATGTCCCTGAATTATCTAAATGCAGTCTTAAAGTATTTATTATTATTATTATACCATTAAGCCAAATCCCTTTCGGGGTGGGCTTAACTCGTTTACGTTTTATCATGGTAAACGAGTTATTTTAGGTTATTTTTTTACACTGAGCGAGTAACCAATTCGCTGCAGGAGTCTGATAAAAATTCTCATTGACTGCCTAATTAAGAGCTAGTCGAATTTAGAGACTATCAGTTTTTACACAAAAATATTGAACGACTGTACTCCATTAGAATTTGGAAAAATTAAATGTAACAGGGGAGCATGTAATGACTAGCCAATTTCCAGGGTCAACCGCGAAATATTCGAATCATGTATCTCTGCCATTTTAAGATTCTTCTATGATGAGAATAATAGAAACTTTTACGCGAAAAATACTGGATAATCACATATTTTAAAATATTTGAAAAAGTAATGCGTATAAGAGAGATCGCTATGGGCAAGTGAATGCCATCAACTAAATCTTTTAACAAATTCTTACTACTTTCTAATTTTGAATTTTTATCTGTTGTCGTCTTAGCATTTAGAACATGGTAATTCCATTTTATAACAGAATAATTTGCGTCTTACTTATGCCTCCTGCAGGTACTTCACAAACATAGTGTTTAGTGTCGAAGCAACTCTTTGCTTTCCACTTGTATTTTGTATTCGGATCCATTATGATGCAGCTGTAAGGCATCGGATTTTCGGGTTTCTTATAAAAACTTTCAAATTCTATTTGCTTCCCCGTTTCACCCCACGTCCAGATATTTTGTTTATGATTATATATCCCACCTATCCATCGTTCCAGTCTCACTGAAAGCAAATTGATTTTTCATGTTATTAAAATAGTAAAGCGACTTAAAATTAGTATAATAAATTAGAATCTTCCATTTAGGAAACCCTTGCAAAGAAATCTGGAGTCTGGTATAGGAAATTGAAAGTGTTGCAAGGTTCAAATTTTTTTCCCTCAAATTTTCTCATTGAAATTATTGACGAGGATTTAAATTCCAAAGGAAATTCTAGCCCATCGAGACATATTTCTGACCATCTTTAAGAAATCCCCACGTTATATGCTTGTAATATTGATACTTACTAAATTGTTCACCCATCAGGTATTTTCGCAATATTTTATCCTTTCCGTTTCTATCGAGAACTGATAGAGTAGCATTCCTATCTTTGCAATGCCAGTGTGCCTCCCACCAGGGAGCTTTTCCTCCGCTCAAGTAGTAACAGAATCGTTTCAATCGGAAGAATCCGACCGGACAAGCAAATCTTCTAATTCCTTGTTCGTATTCCCGGTCGTCTTCGATCAGGTTTCGAGGTTCAGGCATTACACTGAAACTTCTTGGTTTATTTTGTGCCAAAGCAATACCTGCAACATAATTAAATTGTTAAATTAAATTTTTGTACGTTCAAATATACGTATTTTTAATTGAACAAATCACTCAAATTCAGGAAGTTTTCAATCGGTCTGCTTTGTGTATAGGAAAAATACACCATTCCCTTTTTCCGATTTTCAATCCGTAAAAAAGTAGGTGCTCTACAATTTCACAACTCTTGATGTTGAATGCTTTTTGAAGATGCTTTAGATTCAAATGGCTTCACATTTTCTTGACATTGATTTTAGAAATTTCCAATTTTATATTTTTTTGCGTTGTTCAAAATTGATGAAATTTCAAGTTTTCAAGTTTCTCCTTTGAAATTGCAACTTTCTGAATGACGAGCTTTCTCAGTTCGGTTCAAAATGAATGAAAACTAACGCATACGTAAAATAGAGAATTAGGACTTCATAAAATCAGCTACCTAATAATCGGAACTGTTTCATCATTAAAAGTTTAAAGTTTTTTTTTTGTAGAATCGAAAAATTTAAAAATATAAATCAAGAGTTTTCTGATCCTTAGATTCTTTTCAATTTTGATATTTTTCAATCTTAGAGTTTTAAATTATAAAAATAGCAATGAATTTAGTTAAAATCAATTGATAAATTTGTATTCTTCTAGTTTCCACATTTACAAATTAAAAAATCTCATAAATTGTTGATGTAAAATTCTTAAATTGGTAGGTCTTTGAAATAAGAAGATTACAATATTAGGAAGCTTTTCAATCAGAATGCTTTTAAATTTAGAAATATTATGGGAACGAGAAAAAAGGTCTCAGCAAAAAGGATTTATATTAGTTTTTTTTTTAATTCTTAAAAAGCATACGTTTCGAATTTTTGTGAGAAAATATGATTGGTTTAGAGAATCACTTTGAGTGGGAAACCAATTATGGTCGCTAGTGGAAACAATAAACATAGCCCGAGATGACTAGAACAATGTTTTCGAATGCGTATTTTGTAAAGAGCATTTACAGTTAATCGAACTCTCGTCTGTGAAAAATATGTAGATGAAATTTGATTTTTTGAACTTTCTGTTTTACGTCCTCAATTGGAATTCAATTATATCTATCTAATGAAATATACGTTCTGCGTAAACCAAAAAAATCGTCTACATTACCCCACCGAGTAATTTATAGAGTATTGTATTTTACATCTGCATCAGCCTTTGAGGTGCATTTAATAAATTATCGACTCTACTACGCTGAGAGTTGATGATCCTATGAGATCTTCCAACCTTGCAAAAAAAGCGACTCCAATTTTTTTGATTCTCAGGAAGCGAAGGACTTCATGAACAATTATTTACTGACTTTCTAATATCTTTATCCGAAATCTTAGTCCCCAATCTTGACAAAAATATTATCGTCTAGAATAGAAAATGTTGATTAAAAAATATTAAAATAGAAATTGATTAGTGTTGCTAACATTTTCGAAACTATTCTCAAAATCTGATATCAGTGAGCTCGCAATATTCAGGACAGGAAATTTGTTGTGGAATCTTTTATCTCGATGATATCTGAATCAGGGAAAAATTGAAACAACCTGATTGCAAATGGTTGTCAAGTCGATGAACTTTACGTCAAGTAAATCCAGTTGACACTTGAGTTCATATTATACTAAAGAGATTATTACTCAAGATACGAGGTGAGTTGGCGCCCACGAGACTAAACAGTGGATTCTCACCTGGGCTTCTTGGCCAAAGTGTGTTTACCATACTGTATAAAAAAGTTGTTGAAAATACCATCCATTAACGTGGTGAAATAACACTAGAAAACGATTTCACTTCGGTAAAATTAATCTCGCTCATCATCGGTATATTCATGTCCTTTGGTTAACGTAGTAATATTGCACTTTCATGGTAGATGGATTAAAAAATTGTGGAATTTGTCCGTGGATCGCTGTCAAATGGCACTAAACCCACTTTCCATTCCCAACCACTTTATTATAACATAAAATCACTGTTGTAAAATTTGTTGCATCTAATTTTAGGCAGTGAGCCCCAAAGCTCAAAGCTACAGCAAATTCGGACTTCTCTTGGTAGTGCACACAATACTCGGATCTACGATGCTAAATTTCCATGAGAAATACAGGCGAAGCTATAAAACCCCTATGGGACGTTTATGCTTAGTCATAAGTATTAAGGATTATGAGTAGGTCGTGGTTCAATAGGTGATGCACAATGGACATTCAACCTATAATCAGTGATTTTGATATAAGGGAACACATGTTCTATCTCTAAAGAATAATTCTCACAGGGTTGCATTATGGATCAGGAAACCAGACATTTCTTGAACATTTTTGTAACCGTGAAATTGCATTGAAGTAATTACATTAATTAAAGTTTTTTTTATTTCATTTAGGTACTTAAAAAAAAAGCGAAAGAGAACGGAACTAGATAAAAGGATTTTCCTAGAAAAAATGTGTAATTTACAGTCTATAAAACAAAATCCTGCCTATGATTGTAATCTTGAAGTCTCTCCAAATTCATCAATCTGGTATAGATGAGTCGATTTAAATTTGTTTTAATTGATATCGGATTTTTTATTTTTCTTAGTTTCCTTCTATCTAATTTATTGGTTGAAGTTTTGAGTGAATACTTTGAGGAATCGATATTCTTTCAAAATACATATTTCTTTTCCGAGAGGTATTTTCATCGCTTTTCAGATTCCGATTGGAGAGAAAAATGTCGGGAAATAAAATCCCGTAATATGCTGCGATGAACTTCTTTCATGTGCAGAACAAATTATTCCCTTCATCACCATTTGAATGCACTATTGTGCAAATAATTCTCGGTTCGGTAGAGTCTAGGTTTTCAAAAAATTCTTTAGGTCTATTCAAAGTGAGAAAGATGGTCTTTCGATTATAGGCTCTATTATGATTGAGTTCGTCAATCTCAGGTATATCCACTCCTCTACCTACAACAAAGATTTTCAGTGCAAAATATCTTGCCTTTGTCAATTCCAGTCTTATAAGATTTCATCAGTTTTTTTTTGTGATTCACATTTCATTAAAAAAAAAAAGATTCTCCTTTATTCATAATGTGTCCACGTAGAGGTTTCATGATCTCCTTTTCTTACAATAATCCCACCATATGCATGTTTTTCTACTATTTTATCCTTGCTATTCAAAACTATTTACGCAATTTGGGATGTACGGGTGAACGAGAGGGGGGGGGGGGGCATATATTCTCCGTATAAATAATATCTTTTTGGTAAAAGGAATCTAATTCTATTGGTTTACTTCGTGATTAAGACAGGTTAAGAGATTGTATCAACGATAAAGTCCAGTTGATCAGTCGTACTTGTCTCTATTAATGTTTCATGATCACAACACTCTTCTGAACGTGTTCATTAGTAAGCTTTTCTGACTGAGAATCAATTCTCAGCATTCATTGGAGAAATGTAGGCACCTGTGAAAACAAGTCAATAGTCAAGACTCATGTAGAATTTCAATTTGAGAGGTTCCTGTTTCTATGGTGGATATTGTAGAAGCGAACATGAATAATTTTTTCAACTTTGTAAGCCTTAGAGTAATATTTACAAAGATTAACTTCATCTAGATATTGAAGAAAAAAAAATTGCCATCTTTGTTTATTTTGATATATGCTGTCAAGTCAAAGAAAATAAAAATGAATAGTGATTATTCTGACATGTAACTCGAAAGAGAGTGGGTTTGCAAATGAGGATTACTTGATGAGAAATTTGTATGGTTGTCATGATATCACGCCTACTGAATGAGGTGCACAGCTTCTGTACCCAGATTCTAATTAAAATTTCCTATGTATGCTCACGTCGTATTAATATGTAATAAAACGATTTATTTTACATTAATCAAGTACTGAAGGTCATTATCAGGATTAAAAGATTCGATTATCAGAGTCATCGGTTGAGATTCATTTAATTAGATATCGTTTATTTCGAATTCAATTGATGTATTTTAAATCTTGTTTAAATATTGTAAATGGGGAATATATTTACAAATTATTTTACCTCCAAAGTGTTTTTGTTTTCGAAGTTTTCAAACTTGGATTCTGTTTTGTTTTCTAGCTCGAAAAGATCATAATTTTGTCGCTCAAAAATTTAAGATGCTTTCAGCTATGGATATTTGACAATTTTCAAACAAATCGTCATCCTGCAAATTCAAAGAATCCTAAAATTTTATATTTTAAATTTTAAATATAGTGTAATCGAGACGTAACTATATTTAGAAAATTTCAAATTTGAATGCATTCCCATTTGAAGCTTTCCTTTTTATTGTAAAATTTGAATCCAGATGTTTTTTAGTTTCGAAGTTCAAATGTAGAATACTTGGTCGTTACTGAATATTGAGGTCTTTTTGACTGTCTTTCAAATATGGTTGCTTATAATTTTGAAATCTCATCGATAAATTGACTGATCGATCGATTGATTCACATAAGAAGGCTTTTCAATCTCGTTTCGCATAAATGTTAAAGTTCCCAACTTTGGATGTCATCAAGTCTTGAACGGTTTTAAATTTTAGATTATTCTACATTAGAAGAATGCTTCTGAATTCGTATATCCTCAAATTTGTAGGTCATCTCAAAACTGAATCGCTTGTTCCTCAAATTTAATCGAAGAAAAATCTGTAAATTCACCAACTTTTTTGTAAACCTATAGACTGATTAGAAGGCTTTTTTTATTTTCTTCCTAAATCCTTGAAAATTGTAAGGCTTTGGGTGTTTTTGGAAATTAGAATAGTTTTATGTTTAGTTTTGAATATAAATGTGTATGAGATAACTGTTGCATTAGGTGATGGGAATAGATTGCTGGGCTAATGTCATTCACGTTCCACATAAGGAATAGCGAAAGTGTGCGTAACTCTGGCCTGAGTTAGGTCTGGATTTATTATACGTTGCGTACGGAAGCTCAAAAGTCAAATGCATCTCTTTAATCAAATGCACAGGGTATGAATCACTTTGGAATCGAGAGGCGTATGAATATTTCATAATTGAGATAGGTATAACAGAAACGAAAGTTGAGATAGGTCGTGACTCTTGGATCGCTCAAAATAGCAACTTCCGTTCACGTCGAGTCACTTCATCCCATAAAGAATGGTACTTCATTACCATTTATGCTTAAATACCTACGTATCTCAATTCCTCTTCGTCATTATCGCTTTAATGTGGAAGGATCCCAGGATATTGAGCTAGGTCCAGGAACAATGATTATCAACAATTTAGAGTTCATGATCATTACTATTTTATTATATACTATTTACATTAATTATTTCTTTTGAAATTATCAATACATAGTTATGTGTTTCTAATTTGTCTATAGTTCAGGGCTTCATATTCTCACTTTTGACTAAATTAAAATCAGAAGAATCTATGCCTTATTAAGCCTGAAAAAAAATGAGAGAATAAATATTTGAGATCGTCAAGGGTTTATGTGTTTACTCGCTCCTTATCAAAAGAAACATGATTTACTTCTTGAAATCGAGTGAAAAAATATTGATTTCTCTCTTGTTTGCAATAATTGCTTCGGAGTTCTTGGGATACTAAAGAAATGTCTGAGCAGGATACTCTTGTGATTTATTGTAATTGAAAGAGGTTTGTATTTTACTTTAAAATACTAGAGATAATAAAATGTTTGAAGGGTGACAGAGAGTAGAATGAGCCTTAAGATTTCCACAGATATACTAACTCACTAATAGTAAGCCTAATGCTATTGATAAATACCAGAGACTATTAACCTTCCGCTGCCAAGTCGCGTTACTCAACGAGTATTTGATCTATTTATCTTCTTGGTCTCGCACGGTAATTATTATCCTTGGTTTTTTACGAGTTAATCTCGAGGAAGATGGTTTTCTTCGTTTCAGATATTTTTGTACGATTATAAAAGAAAAAACTATTCATAGTAGATATTGTATATTTTTCAATTGTTCGCAAGCAGGGTGTTTTTTTTTTATATCAGACTTGAGTTCGACAATTAAATTGATGATAGCCCAACATACAGAAAGAATTATTTTCTCAAAAAAAAATTATTTATCACGTTTGGAACAGGGAATCATTTACATGGAATGGAAACTTTCCAAAATAATTTTTATTCGAATTGAGAAGAGAGGAAATTGAGAAAATCGCTCTTTCCCTTTAAAATTCGGCCAAATTTGAAATTCCCATCTCTTTAATTTAAAATGAAGAAACAGGCACGGCGGAACAGCTTCAATCCATGTGTTGTGCTTGGAAGTGGGGGAAGGGCGATAAGGAGGGGGAGTTTTTTGTGAGGTGTCAAAAAATTGTACTCTACATGCCCTTACAAAGCTTTAATCTCACAAAAATTTGAACTTCTGTTCTGTGTAATGTAATGAAGAATTAAATTATGTTTCTGAATATAAAATAATTGCTTCCTACGCAACTCTACATGTTATAATGATGGAATGTTTCAAAAGAAGATTAATATTTTTTTAGTGCACTGTTTGAACATTCATCTTTTTGCGAAGACAGCAGTTCGTTTTGTAGTTTGGATAGGAGTGTTTTTGCAAGTGCGAAAAAGACAAAACAACACAGAATTGTGATGACACTGTTAGTTGCTGTCGGTAGTTGGCAGATGGAGACTCTGCTGCGCGATAAACGCTGCGATTTTTGAAATGTTTCTATGGAACGCGCTTATACAATGTTCCACGTATTTTGCATGCACAAGTGCAGGGCAATCGTACGTCAGAAATTTTCCGAGGACCTAAAATGGGAACGGTAGATCTCGTGTGATGTTTTCAACATATGGTGAAGTCCCATGTGTTGTGTGCTCAACACATACAACAGGTCTTCCGCCGCGCCTGGTTGATAGCTTAATTGTCAGCTGACTGATGGGAACGTACAATTATCCTCATGTCTTTGTGCAAAAAATAACTATTCTATAACAGGAAATACGCATTCTCACCGAATTAGTTCAATCAAATCCCAAAAATATTGATTTCGAACCAAAAAGTTGAATTTTCAACGCAAAAGGTTAAGCGAACTACTACACAGTCGAATTTTGAACAGAGGATTCTATTTCTAACTCAAAGAGAAACAATTTCAACAAGATATTCGAACTTTGAACAAAAGGACAAGTTCTGAACGGAAAATCATAATTCTGCTCAAAATAGATACATATTACATCGCAGGTACAATTTTTCCAACAGAAAGTATGATTTCCCTACGAAGTACCCTACCGACAAAAAAAGTCATAATGATCCCTAGGAAAATCTCAGACTCATTGAGGCTATCTTCAGAGACGATGTGAATGATTCCGTTCTCTGAAAAGAGTCTGAAATTTGAAACTTTTTTTTAGGATTGAATTTATGGTACGCTACCATCGGAAATGCTGAGATCGATTGACCCAAGCAATATCAAAAATCACTGCTGGCTTTGAACCACGATAACTCAGCGAAATAAATGATAAAGCATTTGAAAAGTTAACAGTTGGAAAGCTCATGAAAGTCAACGTCTAGTGATGCGAAACAGATTTTATTCTCATCTGCTGAAGAGAATACAGCACGTTATAAGTTTTGAAAAAAAATTCTAGATTTTCTATAATTATGTACCTCGACTTCAACTTCTAGCACGACCTAGGGAAATTGTTACAAAAATCTGGAAAACATATGAAATAGAGCCTGAAATTTTATCTCTAATTCAAGCCAAAGTAACTTGAAAAATCTGCATTGGTTCCCGAGATACGATTAAAAATAATAATTAATCGTATCTGAGTTGAGTTTTAGTCGACGATCATGGTTTTCGGCCGGTCTGCTGCTTGCTGCTTTCGTCGAGGCAGGACCGAATAGGCCATGCACAGAGGTGGTGCTTAATTGGGCCTCTCTCATACTTTTGATTCTGCTCATCAGTCATTTTTGTTTCAAACTATTGCACATTTTTGAAATTATTCATTGTTTTTTTTATTGATATTTACAATCAATTCAATTCAAGGATATTTTTAAAAATGTGAATATATTGAAGTTATAATATTATATAATAATAAGTATTTATTTATTATTCACATTCTTTCTATTCCTTTTCACACCTCACCATTAACTCATGGGTAAGGTGGACCTACAGTTCAAGGTGGGTTCCGAACCACCAAGAGCAAAAGCTACTTAATACTTAGAGAATTTAAAGAACTCTAGAGGTACTGGGCTGACGATTCGCCGTGGCGGAGCAGCCGAAGACCGTGATCGTCGACTAAAACTCAACTCATATACGATTGAGCATCTTTAATCGTATCTCGGAAACCGATGGATATTTTTCAAGTTTCTTTGGCTTAAATTAAAGATAACATTTGAGGCTCTATGTCGTATAATTTTTAGATTTTTGCAGCAATGTTACTACGTCTTGCTAGCCGTTGAAGTCGAGGTGCAAAATTTCAGAAAATCTAGAATTTTTTTTCAAGACTTATCACGTGCTGTATTCTCTTCAGCAGATAAGAACAAAATCTGATTCGCATTACTAGACGTGGCATTTCATAGACTTCCCAACTGTTTTTTTTTAAATGCCTTATCATTTATTTCGCTGAGTTATCGTGGTTCAAAGCCAGCAGTGATTTTTGATAGTGCTTGCGTCAATCGATCTCAAAATTTTCGGAATTGAAACTGCATAAAAAAAGTTCATATTCGAAGCTCTCACATCTAGATACAACTCGATTTCCAGGTGTGATCAGGCTCAATCCTGGCCAACTTTAATCTATGTAACTCAATTTGGGTGAGCTTAGTTTAGTCTTGTCTATAAGCATGTAAACTAAAGATATCTATTCCTATAATTTTGTAACCAGTGAATCAAAAATAGAGTATTTTGATTTTTTTAATTTTCTGGTTCCAATGACATTTTTCATTTATGAAAGTTAAAAAATTAAAAGAGTTTGATCCTCGATATAACAGAAAAATTATCCACATATCCTTGGATTTCTCAACAAACGTCTTCACGGATGTCAAATACAGATTGTTACAGTAATAAAAAAGTAGCCCAAGAATCCCGGAATCATGAATATCATTCAATAATTGTAGAAAAATAATTTTGAAGCAAATTGTTGCATTTTCAAGCTGAAAAAGCACATTTTCCACGAGGCAGGTGATTTTCCAATCAGAAAGTTCATTATCAAACTATTTAGAGAAAGTTTAAAACCATTTGTTTTATATGCAAACACAAGGATAAATTTTAAACCAAGAAGTATAGTTTTCAAAAAAAGATTGAGAATCTTCCAGAAGTAAGCCGAACCAAAAAGGCAAAATTATTGCAGAACAGTTGAATTTTCAACAGAAGATTTATTTTCAACCAAAAAAGATGTAATCATAATTTTTCGAGACTTTTGACCATGGTCATCCATAGAGGGAGCGGTATCTCAAGTGTCATTTTTTACGCAATAGGAATCTGGGATTTGAGGTTATGTAAGGAAGTAGAGGTGATTCACAAAATCTTCTTCGAAGGAGTTCTGGGCTTCCCTTCGAACATCCCAGGTTATTTTGGGTATGAGCGAAGCAAGGCTCCCCAATGTTTGCCTAAAGCAGTAGGTCCTCGCAGAATCGGGCAAGGCAATTTACAAATACAGTTGAGTCCTGCAGTTGGAGAGTTTGGACCTGGTCAGTTTACAAATCAAGGAGGATGTGATCCCGCCGAATTTCGAGTCCTGCCTTGGGTCCTGGACTAAGGCAGATATCCTCCCTTCAGATGCTGCCTCACCTTTGGATCGATCCTATAACGGCAGCAGTACATTTATGGCGGAATGCTGTTTAGATTCCTTAGACTCCTTCCTCAAGTTCGTCTCATGGAAGATGTGAGGGGAAAATTCTCCTTGGAGAGTCTTATTTTCAGCGAGATTAAGGGGCCATTCCGCGCAATATGCAAACTAGGAGTGGAAGAAAATCTGTTCTACTCTCTTCTGGTCCGTTCTGGATTGAGCTCTTGAATTCTCCGAATAAAGCAGAAACAATTTGTGTCGCTAAATACTTGTCCTGGCGAAGGAAAGTCGGGTGTAGTTCCAAAAAGCGCTTGCCTCCGATTAATTTCAAACTCTGTAGACCTACGTACTTTGACGCACTGATCACGAATATGGTAGTGAAAATACTCGCAAATTTGATTTTCATAGTGGAAACCCATAAAATTTTAGTTTCTTTACGCTTACCTCAGTAAATAGTAAACATTTATAAAAAAGCTTCAAATATAAGCTGTAGCTCCTTTAAAAATACATATTTTAGGTTCAATATGTTTTTAGCCTACGACTGACAGTTTTCGATAAAATAAGGGAAAATAACGGTACGAAGTGCGGAATTGCCTACACGCGATACCCTTTTCAACGTGCAATGGGATCGGGGAGGCACACCTATCACTGGCCACAGAAATCAATTGAAACACATACCTTCCCTAGCCCTATGAGTGGTTACAGGAATAATGGAGGTCAAAAACCTTCTCCATTTCCTAAGTCTCTGGTTCGGGGGGGGGGGGGGGGGGGAAAA
>WSXT02027351.1:0-13869 GCA_011762715.2 Neuroterus valhalla | reverse complement strand
ACCGAGCGCGGAGCGCGAGGTGAGATCACCATCGAGCGCGAAGCGCGAGATCCGAAAGTTGCGCGCCCTAGGCGCGCTCAAACTTGCGAGCGAAGCGAGCTGCGCTCGGGGCGCGCGGTGAGAATGTGCCCGCGAGTCGGGCAGATTTTTTATTTTATTATTCTTGGAAATTCGTCTTTTTCGAGACAAAATTCATCTTTTTGGTAAGAAATTAATTTTATTTTTATGAAAAATCAACTTTTAGTTTATGTTACATAAGAATGTGGAGAGATGTTGGAGTACAAACTTCTTTGCATCCATGAATAATAATAAAATTTTTCGAAAAGTAGGAAAATTTATGAAAAATATCCCTCTCAATCTTATGCGTCACATCTGGACTCTATTTGAAAAAAGTCTCAAAATATATATTTTTCTAAAGTCTTGATGTGCCGCATGAGATTGAGAAGAATATTTCTCAAATCAATTTTTCTACTTCTCGATAAATTGTTTATGAGCTCAACTACTTTTTGGAAAATTCATTTTTTCAAGATTCACCTTTCGGATAAAAAATTTACCTCTTTTGTTGAAACATCGTTCTTTACTTAGTTAATTTGAAGTAGACAAAAGATTTATTCAGATAGTTATAAAAGAAGAAATTGCATCCATTTTCATCTTCTTCTTCACTCCTAAAAATTTACGGAATCATAGACATTTTTGGATTCCAATCGGCTTGTAGTCTGGAATATTCGTTTATACTCTCTCCCTTTTACGGGTTTTGAGAGTCTCCGCATAACCTTCTCTCTATTACTTTTGCACACCTCACCAATAACTCAGAGGTGAGGGGGACCTACAGTTCACGGTGGGTTCTGAACCACCAAGAGCAACAGCTACTTAATGCTTGGAGAACTTAAAGAACTCTAGAGGTACCGGGCTCACGACTCTCCGTGGCCCGCCGAAGCTCTTCCAGAGTGCGAGGCGGGAATCGAACCCACAACCAGACAGTAGCGTGGGTCCAAAGCTCATGCCGTAGCCCCCACGACCAACTGGCCACTCTCCAATTGCCTTGTAGTCTTTTTAGCTTAGCATCTCTTTTCTAATCCAGAATCGAGGTTTTCAAGAATGACGTTAAAAGTGTTCAGTCCCAAATGATCTTAACCAAAAACTTGCCGCCCCCTAAATTTTGCCGCCCCGAGCCTAAGGCCCGAGGCCCCCTAGTGTAAATCCAACAATGTGATTAATTGTTAAGAATATTACAATGCAATCGAAAATTGTCATCTTAAGTAGAATGTGAATATTTAGGATACACAAACAGCATACTGTAAGGATAACCTCCGCTAATATACCCAGTCAGGCGCGGATCCAGAGGGGAGCCACGGGGACTTGCCCCCCCCCCCAAAGCCCAGACTCGAGTTTTTTATATATGACAAAGTTTATTATACATAATGCTGGGAAGAGAATTTCCTACTTGAACACGGTTTAAAGGGGGCACCATTTCATTGTGAATAACCATTTAAGTTGAACAGGAATCAAACTCAGTTGACTGCGAGGTTACGTTTCACGATTGTTTTGATTAATATAACAAAGTTCTCTAAACCTAAAATATTCTGAAATTAAAGTATCACAGACAACATCAACAATGGTGAATTTTATTTATCGCTATTTTGAGGCGACTTATTTTTTTGATTATATATTTTCTTAAGTTTCTTCATTCTTGGCGTCGTCATAAAAAAAAAATGTTTAGTTTTATGATACCGAAAGTTCAAGCTAACACCAAGAAATGAAGAAGTGCAATAATCAACTGGTGGTTTCATAAATATAATAAAAAATAAGTCCTAAAAATCAGAAGACTGTTCGTTTAAAAATTCGAAAAGTGTCAGAATTATTATATATTATTGTAATTGTTTCTTTGAAGGGAAATTGTGAAGCAACCAAACACGAAACATGTATTATCATTCGAGAAGAAAGAAATTAGGTTCTGAAACATCATAATATAGGATGGCCGCTGGACCCAGAAACGGTGAAATGACCATGAATTTTTCGAGACCGAGAAATAATAGTGAATTCGTTCTTTGGCCGGATATTTTAACAGCTTCTAAAAGAAAAATCTATCTGATCACTCGATACATCACAAATCATATGTCACAAGACATAAAATAAAATCCAAACTGAGTTCTACTCCCAACTTTTCTGCAAATGCCGAGTTTAATTGTCAATTTTTTAATCGTGAAATCATTCAGTTTACAATGTGCAATTCTAAAGTCTTGTACCATCGAGGATTTTTATTTGAGATCTTTATTTCTCAGACTACATTTCTCATTAGAAGAATTTCAAAGTGCAGTTTTGCAGATTTACAAAATAAAAAATTACAAGCTTTTGAAATTGAAAGATAAATATTAATTCATTAATGATTTTAAAAATTCAACTGCAGTTGATGTATTCGATATTAAACAATAATTGAATAATAATACTAGGTTATTCTAAGCCTGTTAACTTAGAACGTCATAATGTTAATTTTAACTGTTCTGTTTAAAAAATGTATATTTGTGAGTAAAAATGTTGAATTTTAATGTGTAAATAAAAGATGAAAATGTATTTTTGTAGTGAAAATGCGAGTAAGTTAAGGAAAAACTAAGAATTTTTTCAATAAAATCCTGAAGCTTCTAAGGATTTCTAAAGGTCGTAAGATAGTACAAAAATTATCTTAAGATTCTTAGTAAAATTTAAACTAATTTTTTAATTTCGAAAAATTAATTTCAGCAGAATATTTATGAAGTTTTCGGAGTACACACAAATTTTTATGCATGAATAACAATTGAACCGTTATAAATTCGGAAAAATGGGAATAAGTTCAAGAGATATTTAGAAGTTTTGAACAAGTTCAAAAATAATTTGAAACTTCAAAAGATGTCAAAAAACTTGAACAAAATGTAGACTTTTGAAAATTTCAAACAAAAAATTAAGACTTTTTTCAAGCGTTTCGAAAGGGTTCAGAATGATAAACAAATGTATTAATATTTCTTAAAAATATGAAAATAATTCTTCACTTTGAAAAATTATTTTCAAGAGAATATTTAAAGAGATTTTAAAAGATTCAAAAACTGTCAAAATAATAATCTAGAAGATTTTGAAGTTTTTTCTCTCAATTTCGCAAGATTTATTAAAATTTGAGGCACGATTCGAACCATTGCATGAGATATTCAGAAATTTTTGAGAAAATTCCAAAATAATTAAAAATTGGTAGGGATTCCAAAAAAAGGAAAAAATGTAGATTTTTATATATTTTGAAATAAAATTTGATAGCTTTTAAAGTATTTCAAAAGGTTCCAAGATGATACATTCTTCTTATGTTACATAAAACTTGTTGATTTATTCTTCAATTCATGCCAATAAACTTTTAAGCGTGCACAGAGATATCCCAGTGGGAGTAGAAAGGATCAGTACGCGCTTTGCAAAGAGTGGAAATAGACGCCTGAATTTTGTTCTTTGAAAATAATTTTTTTACAGTTCACTATTGACTTCGAAAATTTCATGAATAGTTTGAACACTTTTTATTACTAATATTTTTATATTCACAAGCCACGCCTTGGGTCTTATGGTATAAATTATACCATAGGACACAAGGCGTAGCTTGTAAAAATAAAAGTATCGTTCCTATTCAAACGGTTCTTATTTATATTTAGAACATTCATGATTAACATAATAATGTTATTTATAATGAAAGTTATAAGCGAAGAAATATACCTAAAATAAACGAGAAGGTTATTCAGAATTGAATTTCGATCTGAAAGTGATATTTGAGAAAGTAAAAGCGCCGAATTTTGTATGACCCTGTAACAAGAATTTCAGTATACTGAGGAATTTTGTGTAAACTAGCCATTCTCAGTGGTAGGAATCGCAAATCCTACAGATTATTGCCGCAACGAAGGGCCACTGTGGTGGATATGACGGAGAGAATTGGGGCTGCACAAACATTGAAAAATGCTGCTCCAGGTTACCCGCCCCAGCACAATTAGATAGTCGATTTTTCAAGCATATGTACCAAACAGGTTAGATTTATCAAGCTTCTGCAAAATTTGTTTTCTTTCAGCTAGCTTGTATTTTAATTTTCAGTTCTGAATTGAAATCTTATTATTTTGATATATAATTAAAAAAAAAGAATTTAATGAATTTCTCATGAAAAATATATTGGTTGTACAGGATAATTCAACAATTGGAACGACGTTCTGTTTACGGATTCATTTAAGTAGCAGAACCTCAAAAAATATAATAAGTGATTTCGTTTCGGATATTGAAACATGAAACTACTCAAACGTCTAAGTGAAACATAGTTAGAAACTGTAGAACTGAAAACTTCTCATTCCAATAAATAATTTGAATTAATAATTTATAAAAATATTGCCGTCTTTTTCTTCTAGCTTTTGTAAGGATAAGTTGGTACTTTTACACAGGTCACACTTTTGGCTTCATTTTTTACCAAAAAACGTGATAAACTTTCCGAATCTCACCTCTAACGATAAATTAAGTTTTAGCGAAATTGGGTTTATCAAACTTTTTGGTAATTAAATTACAAAGTCATATGATAAGATTTCTTGTTCATTTAATCTGACAAAGATTTCAACGTGGTCCAATTTTCCTACTCTTCATAATTAAACAACTAGATAAAAAATAAAAAACAGTTGAACTTTTTCTTATACAAATACCAAAGAAAAAAATCAACACTGTAATTTTTCAAATTGTGCAATGTAACAATGGAGTATAATACTTGAGGTAATTATTGTATCTAATGATGACCAGTTTGCAACAAAACATTGAAAACATGGATGGAATTTCTCATGAGGATTGTTTTATCTACTAATAGTTTTTATTGAATATTTGTGTGATTGAAGCATGGAAGAATATATAAGATTGTTTCTCCAAAAACGAATAATTCATAAATCATGGTACGGCTCAACAGCGAAAATTTGTTTGATAATGAATAAAACTCAAAAAATATAAAGATTTTTGATTCAGTCAATTGTATGTTCGGAGAAAATTCTTCCATTTCGCAGCTGTTTGTGAATTAAAGAAGATTCGAAGGCAATTTAAAAATATTAATTTCTCAAATCAGAAACTTTTATAAACGCTTTGATTTTGAAGCCTTCAAATCTTGCAATTGGCAGGATTTCCGCATTCTGTATTTTACGTTGAAAACTTCAGCAAATAACTTGGATTCTTCCACTTCAAAAAATTTAACTTTTGAACCGGCTACAGCTCCAAAATAATATGTGACTTTGATAATTACAACTTTAAAGATGTTGAGGTCACAATTTCTGTTGATGAAGCAGAAACAAAACAAGTGAAAATTATTATAAATTTGCTGCTCGTCAATATGATTCTAATTTCAGGCTAAAACATTCGAAAATAAATCTTTCCGGAAATGGTAACCACATGAAATTATTTTCTATTTAATAAGCAGAAAAATCGCCCGGAATAAATTTACTTTATGACTTATATCTTCCATAAATGAATTATTCCTCCGAGGTGAGTCATTTTTCTAATCTGACAAAATGTTTTGGAGAATGCCTCTTATGTTAATCCTCAAAGCAATATGATCCTACTCGAGTTTGCACTTCGTGAAATTTCCTCATCTTTATTCAGCAGTCTTGAATTAAAAGTCTGAACATTTCAGGGATTCTAATAACATTTTCTTCAGCCCGTTAAGAATTCAAACGGGCATTTCCACCTTTATTGATCCATCTCAGGACATTTGAAAGATGCATGAATTATCAAATTTACGAAACAGTTCGTTTAGAAAGATGTATATCGACAAACAAATAATTTTTCGCAATAGAGATAGTTCAATGAAAAAATATATTGGATGTTTTGAATATAAACAAATGAATAAGGCATTGAGTTATGGAATCCACTCTATCATCGTAATTTTTCTTTGAAAAATTGAATATAAAATTTAAGAGTGCTCTGGAAGTTTTTTTGACAACTTTCCAAATCTTGAGAATAAGAATTTTTTAAATAGGGACCATGAAAATTCGTGAACTTTGATCATTTTAATTTTGGACCTCGAATTGATCCTTCCAAATTTACTTTGATATGTAGCATAAACATCTTCTATAAAGTCATGTAATTTTGCAAATGGACGAGTTTTTTTTTTAAATACTCAAAGTGGTTCCACTTGGATTAAAATTGTATGTTTAATGTTCATATCAGATCTATAGAGGTATGATTTTGTAAATCGATTTGAAGTCGATAAAAAATCTTATTTTTTTGTAGAATTTCCCTTGTGGGATGCCCATCGACCACGTTGGGATGATTTTTTAAATTTTTAGACCCTAATTGTCAGGATTCGTGATATTTGCATTAGATTTTCCATTTTTACCCCGTATATAAATTCTTTTCAATTCGAACAATAATTTGGAGGATTTCGAAAGATTTATAATTATTCCAACAGATTTCAAGAGTTTTTGAGGTATTATAGAGGACTACACAGTATTTCGAAGAATTACAAAACTTACACAAGATTCCATGAGATTTCTGAATCTTTCGTGAAATTTCGGAAGATAAAAGGAACAAGAAATGTCCGAGGGTATTCCAAACGGTACAGAAGTTTTGCAAAAGAATTCACAAATTCGACTACAAATACTCGGAGTATCACTCAGTCCAATTTCATAGAGCAACATAATTTTCTGAAGGATTTAACGGAATTTTAGGTGACTTCAAGAAATTTATACAGATTTTAAGCCATTCAAGGGAATTTAAGGACATACCAAGAAATTTCAACTGATTTTTTAAGGTTTTCGAAAAATGAAAATGATTTCGGCGTATAACAAAGTATTTTAAGGGGGGAGATACCTTTAGAATTTCCAAAAAATCGATTTTTTTTGTACTCATATTTTGAATGTATAATATGTCGAAAACATACTTCAAAGAGGAAGAAGTGTAATATTGAATATTTATAGAGATATTGTCAAAAATGTCAGAGTCACTAATTATGTAAGCTATACCGTTATCTCGAAACTGTCTATTCAAAAACTTCTCGTGCTGTAACTTGAAAATTTATTGACCGATTAGGCTGAAATTTTCAGGGGTTTCTCTTTACAGTAATATCGGAGGGATATACCTAAGAGTTCAAAGATATCGGGTTATTATGTCATTTTTTTGGGGTCAGAATTGTTGAAAAAATGGTCAAAAATTTGGACCTACGATTGAAAAGCCGATATGAATTTCAATTTTTACCTTTTTTATTATTTTATAAGTTTATCCTTCCCTTCAACATATCAGTAATTGAAGAGAAAAACCTTTTTTATCTCAGATGAATGGTAAAACTTTGACGGCTGCAGCATTTTTCGATGCCTCAAAGCAGACCCTTAAAGAAATATTCTGCAGGGCCGCCACTTTGTAAAAGAAAAAGTAAAATCACATGTTTTTTTTTAGACTCTAACAATGTAAAAAAAGTTGTTAAAATTAATTATTGATCTAGTTATTTTATAACCTTGAAAAAAATTGATGTAAATTGACTTATTTTACCCTTCCTCAAGGCATCTCTCCCCTTAAGGAATACAAAGGGATTTTGAGAGATTTGTTAATATTTCTTGAAAAGTCAAGGAAACAAAAAGGGTTCAAGTGCATGTGTTTCATGAGTAACGTGACCTAAATTATCGTTTTTTTTGCAACACCTCACACCGAATGAGATATTGAGTTGAAATCTTGAGAAACGCATGAGAAAACAACAAACTACGTTTGTATACATCATTAAGTTCAAAATTTGAGAAAAAATGTTTTCTTGGAAAAGAAATTCAAAATTTTGAACCAGATGCTGTGTACAAACTCCTTTTGTTTTTTAGGCGTTTCAAAAAATTTCAACTCAATGTTTCATTCGGTGCGTACGTGAGGTGTTGCAAAAAAACAATTTTCAAACGTAGCCTATTGTTTCCTGAGGCTTTTTCGAAAATAACAATTCAATATCTCATTCAGTGCGAACGTGAGTTGTTGCAAAGAAAAACCCGATAATTTGGGTCATGTGACTCATGTTTAACATGGCTTCGAATTATTTTAAGAGATACCTTAGTATCTTTATATTTAACAGATCGAGAGAACTATGGTTTGATTATTCTATCTCATTCCATTATCGTTTTGTTTTTTAATGGATTATTATTATACCATTAAGCCAAGTCCCTTGAAGATATTGATGAACCATATTCAACAAAGCTTGAAACACATATAATTAAGAGTTCTTTATTTTATGCATGTTTTTTATTGAAATTTTTATTATGTTTACACATTAAGATCATTTTATTATATTAAACGTACTAGTGCACTTTTTCATAATTAAAAGTTTTAAGTACATATTTCCTTCCAAACAAAAATTTTTATTTTGCCAGAAAGGAGTGCCCTTTTATGCTCTTCTTATTTCCCAAAACTCCATGCATCGTTTCTCTACGGGGTATTCTAATTCCAAATAACAGATAATATTAAACTTGAATCCGATCGCGATTTTAATCCTTCACGATACAATAGAAAACTTTCCGTTCAAAGTTCAGAAATGATCTTCAAATGATAAAATGCCCAAAAATGAATTCGTTTCTTCGTTAAAATTTTAGCTCGATGCGACATCGGATTTCCGAATCACTCGTGGGGAAATTTTAATCTCGGTAGTACTAAGTCCTGAGGCCGTTGATCGAAATCTTATATGACGCATTTGAGTCATCTTTTCGGGGCAGTTTGAAAAAAAACTCTCTTTTCAGGCCTCTACCTTATCATGTACCACATCGCTATGTCAATCGGTTGTACATGCGTGCTCGAAAGAGCATTAAATTGTCCCTAACCTGAAATATAATCCAATTTTATTGTCTGCACATTCCACGCACACGGCTGTATTTACCTATATTACTGGAATTTCCAAAATACTTGGAAGAAGAATCGCACTCCAGGAAATAAAAAGCGTTTCCCAACTCAAAGACTTACTCTTTTAGTCTTCTATGTAAACTGAATATACTTAATTCTCAGATATGAATTGGTCCCTGCACTGATTTTTCAATAACTTCATTTACTTCTATTCGATACAGACTGGGATACGCGCAAAACTGAGAGAATAACCGATACATTCATGTCAAAGTATCACGACGTCGTGCAAATGGCGGATGGGTTGCTGCGTCCGGCCCGAGGGTGATGCCAGCGGTTTTCAAGTGCGCATGTGCCAAAAATCGCGGGTCTATTTGAATTCAGTCAAAACTATCGATGAAAAAAATTATCCGAAAGAAAAATAGGTTCGGCGAACGAATTACCTAACTTGAGTCACATTGTGTTTTCTCGTAGTTCCAAACAATAAGAAATTATACTCTCATGCATTAAAATTTGGTTTATTTCTAACATCTAGTGTTGGAACCTAGTTTTTCGTGACGAGCAAAGGTACGCCTGATCATCATCAGAGGCGTCCTTAAACGGGTCTTTAATACAATATTTGTCAGATAGCCTTACTTAAAAATAAGAGCAAAGCCAAGAAAAAAAGGCTCACGTATTGAATGGCCGCTTGGATGACGATTTTTGCTCCATGTTAATAATCTTGCACATCTTTTTGACCCTATCCCTCTCTCAAGCTCCTTGTGAACAAGCATGGACTTTGGATGACTTCCTTTTTCCCGGACTCCTTTCCCCATGCCAACTTTACACGTTGTATGGAAATGTGTATACTCTTATGTTAATGAATGCCTAGGAAGCCAAAACGGAGAAATTCAATTGGCTGCAAATTCTGATTGTCTTGCAAATATGAGCGTAATAATAAAGAGTAAAAGGTGCAAACAAAATTTCGTAAAAATATTTCTAATTTTTCCTGTTTTTCTGACAAGAAGCTCGCAGCTTTAGGTAAACGCGTGTCTATATGGACTCTACCGGAACGTCCTGGTCAACCTCGCGAATAATTATGGGCTTGTGTCATATCCTCTTTCCCCCAAAACTGTTCAAATGATACATTAGCAACCCCCTTACCAGAAACTGAACTCGGGAATATTGCTTCATACATGCTTATCTCCTGTGAAATGAAAACGTTTTCTTTATAAAAAAAAAACCTTCGCTTATCAATTCTGTAGATCCACTTAAATACGAGGTGCAACCGGGAGTAACAATATGTGCGTGTTCTTCTATCGTGTGCTATTATCGGTAATTCAGCATCGACATAATCCAATAGAGTTAAGAGAGTCTAGGAACTCGTTCTCTGGGAGTTCATCACCTTTAATCGATTGAGAGGAATCCCCAGCTGCCTCCTTCCACGCAGTAAAATCGATACTGTGATGTGGGTCCCCAAGCAGAAGTGAATCTGAGTATCGCTGAAAGAAAAAGTTTACAAAAACATGGAAGGCTGCAGTTGGATTCATTGACGCTCAGTGTGGCATGGATGAATTGTGAAGGTAGTTACAGCAATTGGGAACCAAACTCGTAGCCAGCGGCCTGTGAAAACCACGAGAAACTTAATTACCCAAGGTGGCCGAGAATACGAGAGAACCGATTATTCGGCCATCTACAGATCCCTCTGTCTTTCTGTCTGTCTTACTCTTTCTTTTATTATTGCTATTCTTCTACGAGTTACATATTCCTCCTTTTCTTTCTTTTGTTGTTAATTGTGTGGTCGCTTGCCTTACCTCCATGTCGCGCTTTGTAACCCCCGACAAACATTTGTTATAAGCAACAATTTTCGGTTGATTCCACGGTTTGTATGCTACACGTAAATATATCTGATCTTCATGTAAATTTCTTTCTAAATTGTTGAATTTTTAACATTTTTATCATTTGTGATTGAAAATAAGGATCGTCCGAAATTTCATATCTAGAATTTTCAATGCATCTCCACGTTTTGAGAACGGCTGAAAGTCTGAAGCTAATCAACAGGTTCTAGCAATGGTGTCTGTCTATATAGGTTCGTTAACCAGCCTTTCCTGATCATCAGTTCTGGGTTGACCCATCGAAAATTCTATGGAAAAATCGAAATTCCAATTTGACGACAAACGACGTAAGATACGTAGAAACGTGAAGCAAACAAATTGTAGCTTTCCAGCAGACCTACAAGTTGTCTCTGAACTATTTTTTGATACGACTTAGGATTTTGGTTCCAACCATGAAAAATTATATGAAATGAATTGAAAAAGCCAATTTTCAACCCAATAACGCAAAGTATCCAAAAATGTCTGAATGAGGAACCAAGTTTCCATCGAAAATGCTGTGGGAAAATAAAGGTCAGAAATCGAGCGCAAAGCGCGAGTGTCACGTTAAGAATGTGTACCTCAAAGCCTACAGAGCTTTGAGAAATGAAATCTTCATCTATACCTAATTACGTTTTGAATTCAAAGTGTGAAAATGCATTGATGAACAGGAATCTAAATGAAATGGTTCCGCCTAATTTACTTGGAAACCTGCATAATTATCAAGATTAACAACAGAGGAAACATAAATAGAAATAAAAATTAGTTCATTCAATTTTTATTTGCTTGAATAATTCGTAACAGGAAATTAACTACTTTCTCCAATAGGTAATCAAAATGGCCTCATTTACAAAAAAATAATTAAATTTCTTATAAAAACATCAAATTCTCAACCATCAATATAAATTTTTAGGCTACAAAGAAGAATTTTCAACTGAAATTTTTTTTTTTCGAAGAAAGAATACTTAGATCACTTCAATAAATCTATTTCCAATGGAAAAAGAAGATTTTTCATTGGCTTGATTCAATACAATAAACAAAATTCCCCAAGAAACAATGAGGTCATTAATGGAATAGATCAATACCCAAAAAGAAAAATGATCTTCAGATAGAAAGATAAGTTCTCAACAGAATAGCTAAATCCCTAATCAAGAAGATGAATTTCAGCAAAGAACATAAATTATTCTCAACCAAATAGCTACAATTTCAACTTCAAATATGAATTCTCAACTGAGGAGATTCATTCTCCGCCAAAAAAAGATAATTTCATTGTAGAATATGATTTCTGAGCAACGAAATAAATTGTCCATCAAATATGTTATTCCGAAAAATATAGTCGAACTTTCTACCAAAGAGATAATCTTTCTGACCCAAGAGATTGATTTTCAGTCAAAAAAGATGACTCATCAACAAAATACCTGAATTTCTTGATTCAAATAGTGGATTATTCGACTGAAAAAAATTATTTCTCAAACAAAACAAAATAATCAAATTTTCGATTAAGAAATGAACTTCAAGCCAAGAATGAAACAAAATTTCGATACAGCAGTCAAATTTTTAACAAGAGAGATGAGTCCTCTGTCAAAGAAATGCATTTTTTCAAAATATTTAGTTCAACTTCCAAACATGAAATTTAAGTCTTCGACAAAGCTGATGAGTTTCTAGCAATTCATTCGCATTTGCAGAAAATGTTGGAGTCAAACGAGATGAGTTTCGAACAGAAAATATAAAAGTCGACTTATTTACAACGGGAGAAAACTTTGGAGAAACAATAAGGAGGATACAAAAGAAAGAGCAAGTTCCTTGAAAATAGGAGAAAAAAAGAAGAATCTTGAGAAGAATTCGTGAAAGGATTAGAATACGAGAAAGTAAATGAATTCTTTAATATGGAAGTGATTTTGAAAGTTACTATTGAATAGGGCAATCTTGATCCGAATTTGCAAATTTCGTTACAATTTATCATCACGGAACGTATTGAACGTATTCGAAGTTTGTAGCGTTGCTTTCACTATCATACGCATGCATGAAAAATGTTGTGAATTTATAAAAAAATGTGCGTTTGGATACCACGCGCATCTAAAGTTGAACTTCAGCAAGCAAGGAACAATGCGGACTTCACGTTGCTGTACTATTATTTTTTTTTTAAGGTTAGGACCATATAAGCCTCCACCACTTGGGTAATCCCATTGCGTCTCCATGTAGTCATAAGCGTGACACCAGAGCCCTCTCCATAAGACGAGGACCGCAGTCACGCTGCTGTCCGATATGTCTGACTCACTGATGCAGTTACTGACCGTAAGTGCCAGGCAGTGACACAGTATATGGATAGCTGCATCATCATTCTTACTACACGGGCGACAGAGGGCACTATCAGCCAGCCCTTTCTTATGCCTGTGTTAGCCGAGGACCTTGACCTCGTGTCTGCTGAGCTTGCGTATTTTCTCAGCTCGCTTAGCATTTAAATTGAAACCTATGAGTTTTTTGGCTTTTCTGCAGCCAGTGGTCATTCTTCACTCCTATTTATGTTCCTTGATCAGCCAACTGTTGATTTCTTCAGTGACTGACCTGCTGAAAATGCCTACAACTGGTTCGAGACAGAGTAAAGTCTTCTCTTGAAGGTAATTTTTCTAGCCTGTCCGGGATTTCATTGCCTTTGATACCACCGTGTCCACAGATCCGAATCAGAGACACCAGTTTCTTTGCGAGATTGTTGAGTTCTTCCTAGGACTTGAATACTGATAGAGACGTAGTTGTTATACTGATCAGGGCTATAATAGACGTCCTGCTATCCGAGCAGATTCGGATGTTTTTCTTATTGACATACTCCAGTGTCTTTTAGGCGCACTAGAGCACAAAAATAATCTCGGATTGAAGAAAGTGATCTCATTATTGCCATTTGGACGTACTGCGCTTGCGCAAGGAAACATAAGAGGAACATGTCGCAACAAGCCGTTTTCATGTCAATAATTAGTCGCCGTGTTCTTCTCTAATGCATCCTAATGCAAACAGAGTAGGCCTACATGGAGAAAAATGGAGTATTAAACTTTGAGTGTCAAAATATTAATGATCAGTTTGACCTTCCAGAGTGTATCATGTACGATCCATAATTTTTTCTCTTTAGTCAGAGGGACTCTTTTTTTATGTTCAGCTGAACCATCTGCGGAAAATCAGACTCACTTTCAGGGATGATCGGATCCACACTCTA